>VZRN01003662.1:1208366-1230242 GCA_013397935.1 Dasyornis broadbenti | reverse complement strand
CGCGCCTTCCGCGCCTTCCTCATTTTCCCATCTCTCCTCACCCCGCCGCTCCCATTCCCGCAGCAGGGCTCAGGGGGCGCAGGAATCGCGCAGCTCTCCGGTTCCGCCGCGGCCGCCAGGTGGCGCTGCCGCCCTCCCTTTGCTCCTCACCCCGGCCCGGGGCTGAGGGACCCCGGCCCGGCCTGGCCGCTCCGCCGCAGGACACCTACACGGTGTGCTTGCTAGCAGGGTTTTATTTTGAACCACTTTATTTGTATTCCCATCTGTTTCGTCTCGTTGTAGGTGTGAGGAAGGGATTCTGAGTAACTCCAGGAAGGTGCAGAACATCTCCCGGTCAGGCTTCCCGGGGAGGTGGTCAAGGAAAGCGGATGGTGTGGTAGATAATGCTGAAGTCCTGAGGTCAGGCGATGTGGGCTCTGGCCCTCCCTGCACTGTCTGAAAAGTGAGGACTGGAAGTTTTCTTTCATCACAGCAGTGCCAAGGGTCCGGCAAGGGCGCTGGCGAAGTGCTCCGGCGTCCTGCTGCTCTGAGCAACCACAGCGGGATGCTCCTGTGTTCACAGGCTGCAGAGCTCTTCGGGCAGCGAACCCTATGGAGCTCTGCGCTTTGCAAATCTTTGTGACAGGATTTCATGAGCCCCGCTTTATAAAGAGCCTGCCCAGGCTAACACAGCCGGGCACGGAGGCTGAGGGCTGCACGCACCTCCCCGTCTGGCTCCAGGGCATCCAGCCGTGATGGAAAGCCAGAGCAAATGGCTCACAGGGGTTAAAGTAACGGCTGTTAGACCATCTAATCAAATATTATTTTATATGAGCCCTTTAATTTACTGAGAGTTTCCTCTTCTGAACTCTAAATATGTCCCTTGCTAAAGTATGTTTTGTTGCAAGATATCCAGTATGAATAACCAGAAATTGAGGGTTCAGAACCCACATCTATCAGCCCACATCAACACAAGCTTATTCAGCTTCACCATTTCAGGCATGCTTCATTTTCCATTTGATTTTGTTACATTTTATCCACCTGCCTGTGGTTCGTCTAATACCTTTCCCCAGTAGTTCAAAGAGCACTTTAGCACCCAGATTTTTCTTCTCATGAAGGTATTTATAAGACAACTCTGGATCTTTCTCATAACCCCATCAGCAGGAAGGCTTGTTCTGTGCTACAGGGCAATCCCTTCGAGCCTTGTTTCAGTTTTATGAGGCGTTCTGCCCTGCTTACAATTTTTCAGCAAATGAATGTGACTGCCCTCGCTTCCTACAAATAGTGTTTGCGTGTAACATGTCAAATGGAAACATGCGCTTGGATGTAAAATCAAAGGTCCTAATTCTCATTCACGTTGGAGACCTTTAACTAACTCTGGCAAATTACTTTTCATTTAGGTCCAATGTACAGTTCCCCTAAAATGTTGGTGTTGAAAAGAGGCCAGACTGTAAATAAGAGTTGACTCTCAATTATTTTTATTGACTTAATACCAAACCACTGACTGTACCTCTAGGGTTACTGCACTTTTTTCTCCTTTGCATTATTAGACTGGCACTCTTATACCCAGAGTCATCTGTGCACGCATCCTAGTATTTTATAGTGAAATAAAAAGGTTTATTTCCATCTTGTCTTATTTAGTGATAGCAAAGATGCAGTTCCTGAGGGGGCTGCTGCTAAGTGTCAGATTGGATATGGGAGACCTGACCGACTTCTCTCCAACCCTACCTGGGCATAACTTCTTTCACTCCTTCAGTGGATACACATGCCTGATTTATGTCAGCATTAATAAAATAAGATCTGCTGCTTGTGCCCTAAATTTCCATTACCCCGACCACCTGCTAAGATATCCTTGCCTCTGCATTCAGAAATTTGCTTTGTTCCCTTTCAATACGCCATTAGTAACAGCTAAATAGGGGGGCTGAAAGGCGATAAATACATCTGCATTTCTAAGCATGGCTGATGTTTTCTTTCCTTAAAATTACTTACATGTGGCATCCATTTGCCTGAGTCATTAATTCCCCTTTTACGGAGACTGCCTCTGTTATTTTTATGCTTTGTCCTTGATGTTTGCTTACATTGTCCCTGTTTTCCATGTCAGAGAGCACAAGGTGCTGTACCCCATTAAGGATGACTAACACACGGACTCAGAGGAAAAAAGAAAAAGATTAAACCAGAAAGAAATGCATACTAAAACCATTGCAGAATACTTAACTGAAAAACCCTGCTGCTCACATGAAAGCACTCTGGGAAAGGAGACTATTAGAAAATGAATGCACATGACTGAGGTGGAAATACAATTAAACCACCAGAGTAAAATAACAGAAAATGTAGTAGTAAGGTTAATAATAAACTCACATCATGAAAGCACAAAGTGTAGTAGGGAAATTACACTGCCAGTCATCATCTCTTTATTAGGAAACTCATTAAAACCAGAGTAGTACCACTCCTTTCAATGGAAAATGGATGGGCAAGAGCAACATCCAACTGGTAAGAGAGCTCATCCATGTCTGGGAGAGCTCTGTACAGATGTAAAGAAAGGATGATCCTGCTGCAGATGCTAATGCAATACTTTCATTAATTGGTTTATGCACTCATGGTGCATGTGCATCACAAACACAGCTTATTGCTCACTACTACTCCCTTGGCTTCCTTTTATCTCATTCTGCCTCACCTACCTTGCAATTTAAAGCCCTATATTTCAATTTCATGACAGGACAATCTGTAGCAAAATCTTTGCTTCTCTCTGCTTCAATCATCCTGGCTCTATTCGTACTTTGCCAGTACTCAGCTCTCTTCATATTGCCTGCCCCAGTTTCATGCTTTGCACTCCCAAATCCTCTCCTTAAATTTATTTTTCCTGTCTCTCCCCATGCCTCTGCCTTTATTTAGAAGCTAACCCAATGCACTTGGCTCCTTGTGCAGCTGGATCACTCTCAGGAGCTGGAGATATTAATAGACTGGAGAAATCAGGAACCTTGTGGTGGGTAAGAAGGGGATAGGGATGGGAATGTGTGTAAATGTGTCCGCCTGCACACCTTTTGCCCAGGATAAAAGGCAATAACAGTGAAATAAAAATTTCGATGAAAACAACACATTTACAAAAGCATTTCAGGTTTGTTTTTATTGAAAGAGAAAGCTCTGTCAATACAATTTGCTGAAGCTCAGAGACCTTTAAATAATTAGAATAACTCTTCTGCATCTAATTTGAAAAGTGCAAGGGTTGCCAAAATAGATGTTGTTTCCATGTATTCCTCTGTGGGTATATATTATAAGTGCACACACAAATATGCATCCATATTGGGAGCTTGTAATTCTTAGCTCAAATTCTCCAATTAGAAAATCTCAAGATAAGAATACCAGTGCAAAATTTCACAATAAATTTTGGTTTTCATTTTTTACCACATCAAAAATACTTTTAAACAATATAGCTACAATGCCAAATGAAAAGTCATCTTCAAATTGCTTAAAACACAAATGTTAAGCACTCAGGGAGTCTTGAAAATACAGGGTTGGGGCTGGGTGCACTATTCCCAATGACCTTCATAGCTCTTCTAAAACCTTGTTCAATGCTGTGAAAAGTGCATCTGCTTTGAGTATGAGACTCTCACATTCTCTGCACTTTCTAGATGTAGGAAACTACTGCCTCCATGTTTATCTACTGTACCATTCTGTGCTTTTGGATGGTAAATAATGTCATGGGTTTATCCATGCCCACATGCTTTGAGGTGTTCAAGCATGACCTCACTGGTCACAGTGACTGATACTCTGAGGTGTTCCT
Organism: Dasyornis broadbenti; assembly: GCA_013397935.1. Classification (NCBI taxonomy): domain Eukaryota; kingdom Metazoa; phylum Chordata; class Aves; order Passeriformes; family Dasyornithidae; genus Dasyornis; species Dasyornis broadbenti. Next base: position 1,226,482 of record VZRN01003662.1, on the reverse strand, counting down.
TCTCCAGCATGGCCTCATCCTCAGGCCACATCCCTTCAGAGGTACAGCTACTGCAGCACAGATACTTCAGCTGTCCTGTGTCTACGCTGACTCATCCATGGGTCAGAGTTTCTTCAACTCAGGCTCTCACCAGAGTTCCAGCCTGTCCAGTACAGCAGCACAGAAACAGCTGTGATGCCCTGGCCATCAGCCAGCCCAGGCTGTTATCAAAATGTTCCCAAGCACAGCAGAGTAAGATGATAAGCAGCACAGCGAGCAGCGAAAGCAGAAAGCAGCCACTAACGAGCACTCAGCTCTGATACACAGTCAGGCAAGTGAGCCTCGTGGCAAGCACAGAAGCCAGCCCATTAGTAGCTAAACAGCAAGAACAGCTACAAATTCAATCTAACACGTTCTAATCAAATCTGTCATTATCGTGGTCAATTTGAGCCCCGTGTTGGGCACCAAAAAGAAATGTTGTGGTTTAACCCCAGCAGACAATTAAGTTTCATATAGCTGCTTGCTCTGCCCCCCTGCCTCAGTGGCATGGGAGAGATCATTGGAAGAGTAAAAGTGAGAAAACTTGTGGGTTGAGATAAAAACAGTTTAACAGGTAAAGCAAAAGCCTCACATGCAAGCAAAGCAAAACCAGGAATTAGCCACCATTTCCCATGGGCAGGTGGGTGTTCAGACATCCCCAAGAAATCAGGGCTCCAGGGCATGAAACAGTGGCTTGGGAAGACAAACCGCTCCAAAGGTCCTCCTTCCCTTCTTCTTCCCACTGCTTTGTATACTGAGCATGACATCATGTGTAGGGTATGGAATATCCCTTTGGTAGCTGGGGTCACGTGTCCTGGCTGTGTCCCCTCCCAACTCCTTGTGCACCCCGAGCCTCCTTGCTGGTGGGGTACGGTGAGGAACAGAAAAGGCCTTGATGCTGTGCAAGCACTGCTTGGCAATAATGAAAACATCCCTGTGTTAGCAACCCTGTTTCCAGCACAATCCAAAACACAGCCCCATACAGGCTATTGTGAGGAACATTAACTCTATCCCGCCCAAAACCACCACAACATTTTGAAGAGGGATCCCATTTATATAAATATATATGTAAATATTAGATATATGAAGGGAACACTGCGTTCAACACAAAAATGGGTAACTTAACACATGGGCAGTGGGGCTAAGTGTACCCCTAGCAAGTCTGAAGATGATGCCAAGTTGAGTGGTGTGGTTGACTCACTGCAGGGAAGGGATGCCATCCAGAGAGACCTTGACAAGCTTGAGAGGTGGCCCATGCAAACCTTATGAAGTTCAACAAGATCAAGTACAGGGTTGTTTCATCATTGGAATTGTTCAGGGCCAGGCTGGATGGGGCTTTGAGCAACCTGGTCTAGTGGAAGGTGTCCCTTCCCAAAGCAGGAAGGTTGAATCCTTGAAGATCCCTTCCAACCCAAACCATTCTATGAACACCAGATGTGTAATACTCTCTTTCCAGTTGCCTTTCCTGTCCTGAAGAGGGAAAGAAAATCTGAGTATAAGGATGTGGAAAGCCAGATGGAGCTGTGACCTACCCAGTGCTTGCACCTTCATCTCTGTCCAGGCTGCTTGAGAGAGCATGGACTTTCACACCCTGCTGGTGTCCCAGCCCCAGCACAGCAGGCCTGGTGATGAGGCTGTCAAGGGTTTAAAAAACAGGCAGAGCCAAGATAAAAGTGAGGGAGAAATATTTATGAGAGCAGAACTGTCTAATGTTTCATAGTATCTTGTTTTTCGTATGGGGGATACTTATAAAGGAGGAGTAAGGGTAAGTGGCAGCTTCGTTTCCAAGAGCTGCCTTTGCTCCAGCTGTTTGTTGGACTTGCCACTGGCAGGATTTGGTCTTGCATGCTGTTTTCTCTTTTGATTTTAACTCGCTGTGCCTTGGGGAAGCCTCAGAGAGTGCATCCCTTCCCCCTGCCTGCCTTTATTGCTGGTGTTCTCTCTTTTCCTGCAAATTGTTTTCTCTGCTGCTGCAATGGGTTTTCATACTTTGAATTTCTTTCTAAGGTTTTCAAGGCTGCAATGGTCCCCAATAAGAGATCCCTGGAAGCAAATGAGTTTGTATCAACCGAATGAGTTTGTATCAATCAAACCTGGACAAAAGGAATTGTAATTAACACTGAAAGTCATCAACACACAGCTCGTAGCAGTGTGGTGGTAAAGCCAGGCTTGTAGTTGTCAGATCATCATAGGGCTTTGCTGTAGGGCTGACCTAACTGGGCCCCGTCATGGAGTACATGGATGCCATCAAGTTGTGTTGACCATGGGGGACCAGCTACCAGCAGTGGGCCCCGCAGCCAGTGCTGTGGTCATCCCCATCCCCTGCTGTGCTCCTGGCCAGCCTGGCGCCTCGAAAGGTTAGTCACAGAGAAATGGTCAGAGAGGTGAAAGGATATGGTGCAAGTGAATGATGCCTCCTTTTAGACACATAGTGGACTTGTGGGCTGTCTCCCGAGAGAAACACTGGAAACACTCCTTCATAAACTAAGGGGGAAAACTAAAGTGGCTGGAGAAAGCAGACCCCATATTTTATTTAATACCCTCTTGATCAGTGAACAATTCAGTTTTAGAAAGAGAGAAATGCAAGGTCACTACCTCCACAGCCTGGGAGAGCTCTGAATAACATTTCCTGCTATACCAGGTGGAAGGACCAGGTGATATGAAATCCCTTTCTTCTCCCTCTCTGGCCCCGTGATTCCTGCCCTCACTGCCATCCACCCACTGGCATCGCCTCAGTCAGTCTATAGAAATCCCAATTTTTTTTCTCCCTTCATTTCTGGCATGACTAGCATATTATCCACATGGAGAGGACATGCTTCTGGAAGGTGACAAAGGTAGGCTTACGGCATCTCAGCTGAGTTTGGACTGAAGGTCATTGCTGAGCTACTCAGTCAAAGAGATGCAAGGGCAAAATAAGTCCAATGAATCCTGGAGCTGGCACATGAGGATGCATGCCCCTTTTAGGTGCCAGCAAGATGGTGTTGCAGTTGAAAAGAAATGTTTGTGGGTGGCACTGGGTAAAAAAATTGAGGTTAGAAGAATCAAACCTTTCATAAATTCTAGTCCTAATAGTGGATGATAAATGGGGAAGAATCCCTGGTGTGGATTTCAACTGACTGTATGGTAGCATAGCCTCTACATTTATTTCTCCTTCAGTTAAGCTTAAGCTTTAGGAGAAACACTTGAAAACATGTAAATAAGAAGTGACAGAATGCAGACCTGAAACGCCTACTCTGATAGCCTAAAAGAAGCTTTTAATAAATGGGAAAGTAATCCTCTGACAGAAAATAAACCTTAGGGAGAAAAAATATGCAAAACCTGTCTATATGCTGAAATTCAAGGGAGAAAAGGGTATTCCTTGGGGATTGAAATAGGATCCAGAAATCATACTTAAAAAAATAAAAAAAAACTCTCTCAAACCTCCTCCCAAAACTGTGCTAGTATTTGCAGTCCCTGAACACCCCGAGCTTCCCTCTCCTGTGGTGGGTGAGGTTCTCAGTATATGGCCTTCTTTGCTATGAAATTTAAATTACTTAACTATAAATTGCTTTCCAAACAGTAGCACCTTGTATTTTAGTCAAAGTCACTGGTGATATTTCTAGGTTTCCTAGAAATGCATTCAGAAAGACTTCTATTGATTTAGACCTTCACACAGATCTATTATTCTCAGCAAAATTCTCCAGGGGATGAAGTTTGTTTTTCAGACCATGCTCATGCCAGGCAATCCTACACCAATCAGATAGGGCATTTGACAAAAGTGGCTTGGGGAAGATAGAGACATGGAGAAAATAATGTAAGAAAATTGTATTATTCTGGAGGTTTAATTTGATTTTCTTCCTTCTGGTTTCATCCCTAGACTTTTTTCTGGTGTGAGGCTGGAATGAGTAACTGAGCCTGACTATGGCACACAGTGGAGCTGCGAATTATTTTCGCCCAAGCCTTGTAGTGAACCTTGTTCAGCTGTAAAGGTCTGTCTGCATTGATGGACATCATGAATCCCCAGAGGTCAAACCCTCTGCAAGTTGATGCAGGGAGCCTCTCGGTTACCTGGGAGAACCCTCAGCTGTTGGAGGAAAGAGTAGAGCTCAAAGGAGCTGCAGGGCACGGAAGTACAGAGGAGGGAGCTCTTTGCCAGCCTGTACTGAAGCTGGAGGAGACGAAAATGGGCTTGCTCAGGACCCACTTGCCTCTTTTTTTGTAAGACTGGTAGGACTGCTCCTGTTTAGGTGCAGATGCATTTTATATTTGGGGTTAATAAAATCCTGTTATCCCTTTATGCTCTGCATTAAGCCAGAGCACTGAGTACAACTCTGGTTGGGCAGGTTTGATAGTGAGACCTCAGGAAAACTAGAACAGGGAATTGCAAAGGATGAAGCTTCTCCTTGGGAAGGTGTCCCTTAGGCAGGGCTGTGTGTCTGTCTGAGTGCACTGCACCCAGGGATCACCACTTCAGTCAACAACAGTGACAAAGCAAAGGGCAGCACAGCTCGCACCAGCACTGCAGCCATGACTGAAGAGCACCCCTTTGGCCAGGGCTCATTGTAGGAGGCAAGAGGCAAGAAGCAGGCAAAGCCCTGCAAAGTTTTGGGGTTTGTCTTTGAATATTTTTTTTATCTGTGACTGGGGAAGAGTTGCTCATCAAACAGAGGCAGGTAAAGTAATTGGGTCTCCTGGGTTTCTGGGCTGTACTCTTAGCCAGTGCTGTTTAACTTTTGGGGGGAGTACCATGTAGGTAATTTAACCTTATGCAATCTTCTGAAAAGAAGCCTCCTGTCAGAAAAGTAACATCACTGTCCCTAAACTTACTTTACTTAATCTTTAGTTTTTGAAATCTAGTAGATCGGACAACCTCTATTTCTGGGGATCTTTTTCTGTTTATTAAATATTTCACACGTTCCTTAAATCAGTTTCATGTCTGCTTCTTTTTTGTTTGTTTTCTCCTAAGTATGATAAAAAATCACAAGTTTTATTTCCAGAAAGCTATAAGCAGCTGAAGAAAAGGTTTTAATAATGAAAATGACTGGTTTATTGCATATCTTTCTAGTGCAGCAGTTCCTAGAAGGTATAAAAAGCATGTCGCTCCCTATTGAGGAGAAAACATCTGTTTAACAGGCACACAAAAAAGCGTATTTAGCATTGAGAGAAGTATCTCACTTTTCTGTAAGAGCTTAAAAACTTCTCAAGCTATCTTTAGTTTTCTACCTCTGTGCTAAAGTTACTTATTTTCTCTGTTTGGAATTAGATTATGCTGTGACTGGAGCTTCTTTATGTTCAACCAGTGCTGTGAGATCTTCATCCTGGTGCATTCTGTGTGACTAGTTGTTCCCTGAAAAGAAACAGTGAGCAAACGAGGACAAATGCCTTTATTTGCCCTGTAGTGATATGAATTACACAATAGGAATGTTACATGGAAAGCTGTGGACAAACAGTGGCTGATGGTCTGACACCGTGAAAGTCAGTGGCAATGCCCGCATCAAGCTATCAAACAGCAAAAATTTCATTTAGAAATTCAAATGACTCTTGACATCTGACCTGACATTGTGAATATACACCTGTATGGAGAGCCTGTGTGTGAGCAAAAGGAGCTTGCCCAGGTGATATTTTGCATCTATCAGAGAAAAACACTCTGGCATAAGAAAGAGAAGCTTTTTTAAAAAAAAACCAAACAACAGAACAGGGATGATCATTGCTATGTGATGCATCCAAGCAGAGATATTAACTGGTTTTCAATACTATTTCAGTCTTGCTTTCTGCCTCAGCAAACTTCATTCATGCACGCTATAAACACAGGTAGAAGTGAAGGCAATGAATTATGAGGAGAGAAAGGACTAGCAAACCCAGCTCTAAAAATAATATATATAATTTAATACTTAATCTTTTAATACTTTAAAGGATTCTGAGAAAGAGAAATAATTCAAACTTTAAATAGTGATCTAAAAAGGACTAGTCTTCTCATGGAATGAATTTGGTGACTGTGACTCCATCTCTACAGTGTAATCTAGCTATAATAGTGAAATTAACATATTTATCAGACAGAGCTCAGGGTGGAATTTGAAATCACTAAATTGTATTTGTCCATGGGGGTCTGCATCACAGATGAGGTTTTCTGAAAAATCCACTCAAATATGCATTGTATTTTAAAAACAATATGAATGATGGACACTCCATGGGCTTCCTTTTTTCCTTTATTAATCACAAAATAAAGTTAATTTTGACAGGTACATTCACGAAATGAATTTCAACAAGATGACAGGGTAGATTATCTAGACAGGCTAGCTCTATTCATGTGAGCTGGTTCTGAGGAAATTTTTCCAAGAGTATTTCAGGATTTATCCTGAGCAACCTCTGAACTGTTAATGATCATTTCTGAAAGTTTCAGGTGGACAGGGAGTCCCCGAGGACTGTAAAAAGTAAAACAAAACCTGTATTTAGAGCAAAGCTAGAAAGAAATACATGGGATATACAGTAATGGATGAGTTTAGCTTCAGTATTTGGAAACGCTCTCACTGAGCAGTCACTTAACCAACAAAACAGACTAATATACGGGTTTTTTAAGAGCAAATCACATGATACCATCCTAAAAAAAAATCTAAAACATGGATAGAAACCAACAAAACCTTGAGGAACCACAGACAGAATTTATATTGACTGTACCACAGCTTTTGACAATCCCACACAATGTTTTCAGAAGCAAGCTGAAGAAAAATGATTCAGATAAAATTATGAGGTGTATGTATGACTGATTGCAAATTATTGTTTGAGTTTATCATTCAATGTGTTCCTTAAATGTGATGAGTCAAGAGGGAGAGCATTGTAGAAGTTTGTCCTGATCTGTTTAGTTCTTTTCTGCTGCAGAAAAGGATCCAGAAGATGACAATAGATTGCAATTGGAAGTGCTAAATATAGTGCTGCTGCAAGACATTCAAATGTCCTTCTGGGGTACATTAATAGGTATAAAATGTAGGAACTGGTTCTTTTACTCAGCTTGGCATTAGTGACCTCAGCTAGAAAACTGTGTCCATTTTTGGGCTAGGTATTTTTAGAAGAATGTAGCTCCATGAATCACACAGCTCAGAGGTGAGCAATGTGAATCGTAAGGCACGTGACTTCTTGGGAATCGCTGAAAGAATTAAAGCTGCCATCTAGAAAGAGGACAAGGATGGTGTGAATCTTCACATGCATGAAATATGTACTCTTTCTCCAAAATCAGCAGGAAAACAAGTAATCTCATTTGCTGAAGAAAGGTAATTCAGATTAGACGTTGTCCTTTTAATTGAAAAAGCAGTTAAGCATCGCTTACCACAGAGGTGACAAGCATCCTCTACGCTGAATGTTTTTAAGACCAGCTGAGGATGGTGTGAATCTGTTCAATTTTGCCTTAAGGATAGGCATTGACTAAAACATGGATGCTTATTCTGATGACCATCTGTAGATTGCTTGGATAATTTGCCGAGTGCATTGCCAGTCAGAAGCCAGTGAGACCTGGCTGATCCCCTTGGAGGTGGTAGCCTCTGACCAGCTCACAGTTGCATAGAAAGATCTCTAGTATGGTGGATGAATGTCATCTTCCCTGACCAAGGAAAGACCAGAGCCATTTAAGAAGGATAATGATTATGAACAGGCTGCAGCCAGTGCTGTTTGTCTGCTCAGAGCTCATTCTCTCCTTAAGTCCAAAGATCACCTTGAAAATGAAGGCGCCAAGAACATGTTGTATGAATTACAAAGGTGGCAGCAGGACACACCCAAATCTGCAAGAGGAGGTGACTGAGTAGATGTTCCTGGTCTCAAGATACCTGTATTGAGATCTTGGGATACCTGGTGGCCCATGAGCCTGGAGTTCACTTGTCCATAACTGGCTACAAAACTGAGATTAAGTTATCCCCCACTAGCTGAAAACATGTGGGAATCACTAGATGAAATGATTTCTTGAGGTCATTTTCAACCTTACCTTACACTGCAGAGATTTCTACGAAATAGTGGAATAATTTCACTCCTCTTTGGAATTACAGCACGACTAAATATGGAAGAAAAAAAGTAGAATAAAAAATGGTGCAGTTTCAGTTTCTACTATAGACAGAGCAAGTTCATGAGACTTTTATGCTATACATAACAGAACATCAGGGCAGATGTGGAAGAGCTGGTGTGCTAAACTGTGCCGTTTGAGAATTATACTGTATCTCAACCTTAGTGAAAACTTCATGCAAATAGCTGAACTATGTTAAACTGGATTACTTGAGAATTATAAACAGTAATTTGAGAGGAAGGTTGTGACAGATACAACTTTGCCTTGTTTTCATATGAAGGATGAAATGCTTTTTTCTTCTCAAACCCCAAATCTAGTTAAGGATTTCTGAAAGAGCAATATTCCTTAAAACATAAAGTTCCACCTGCCAGGGATGACAAAAAAAGAAAGTTTCTGCATATGGTATGTCTGTGATATGTACTGAATTTCAAGCTGCAGGGCAAGAAATCTGTGTGGAAATACCTAATTTTCATGCTTTGGGACTTCACGTCTCTGAAAGCCTTGGTATCATTACACTGGCACATGGGGTTGGATGAGGGTATATTTTTACTTAGGATCTGCTTCTTGTGCTTATCAGAGATGTCCCCTAGCATACCAATATATGGCACAGACCTGTGCTCTAAAGGAGGGCCTGATCTGTCTGACAATGTGCCCCAACTGCCATCTGAAGTTACAGCCCTACGTGCAAGTCCTGCAGAGCACAGAAGGACGGTGATTTCATCCAGCCCCAATAAATTGCAGTAAATGCTACCACATTTCTGTATACAGTCCTCACCCTTAAAAAGATAAGAAATCAAAGTGTTTGAACATGGTGAATAGGAGAGTAAGCTGTTTACATAATCACTGTTTACATTCTGTTAGAGGTGACAAAATCATCATGAAAAAATTGTCAGTGTTGATAAAGACCATATCAGTAAACAGCAGATTAAGCAGGACACAGAGAGTCTTACAGACCAATTATACACAATTTGCCATGGACATGGTTTGAGAAAGAAATGCACACAATGACTTGGAGAAAATTGCTTAGCTTGGCCACATCCTTATTAACAAAACAAAAGTGCCTGAGGGCAAATTGTCCTTGAAAAATAACTCCTGGGAATAATAGCATGTCCTCATCCTTTGCCGTGTGATGAAGAAGAGCCTTTTCCTCCTATTCCCCACCACCTGAAAATATCCTGAGCCTTTCAGGTCTACCTGACCCACGTTTGCCGACAGCTTCTGAGAGGTGTCCTCTCACTCTTGGAAAGCCAAGATCTGCATCACTAATCTGTCACAGGCCTTCAGCACCTCTTTTGCGGGGGTCTACGGAGAAATTTCCTCCTACATTACATCCCAGGTACTACAGATTTGAGATGTTGTGATAGCTCTCTGTCTCTGGTCTGCTGTTTCATCCAATGAGCATTCCTGCATCCTGACCAAAGGATTACTCCCACTTTTCCTGCACTCATGCATCAACTGCAAGCACAAAGGAAAATCAAATCACCAGGCAAGTGAGTGTATGAGACTACCAGCAGCCTACAGAAAGTGTCTCTGCTGCTGTATTTTATCCCAGCTTTTCATGAAAAATGTTCCACCACACCCTCTGTGATGATCCTGTGGGGAATTCGTTGATCATATTTCAGAGTGACAGTCAGCTTACAAAAGGTTTTCAAAATCAGAACTTATCCGGAAGGAAAAAAGTGGAGTCTTGTTTTCCACAGTCTTCAGGTACTGAAAAAGGTATTTTAGAAAACTTTTATAATTCCATTAAATTAACACAAATATTAAGGCTAGATTGTCAAAAATTATAGCCTAAAGAGTACTGTATTATTCTTTCCTAAAGATATTAACTATGATCTATTGGCTAAAATTCTTTAGAAACAAAAGAACAGGCTAGGATTAGGAATCTTTTGATACTTGGATGAGCTGAAATTACTCAAACTGCTTTTTCTGTCACAAAATCCCAGAAATCACTGAATATTTTGTGAGTTTGTGAGGAAAAGGGAAAAGTCTAAGGGAAAAGGACATGAATAAGAACAATCCTGAGAAACACAGCCATATATGTTCACCTTAGAAAGGAGGGAGTAGGATTATGTACAGAACACCTGGCTACAAAACAGTCCCATAGAAATGGACCTGTAACAGATAACAAAAAAATCTAACTCTTCCAAGTATCACATGGAAGGCATGGATGCCAAATAATGTCCTTCACATGGCACTGGTAAGATCTTGGTCAGAGCAATATTTCTTGTATTGGAGTCCACATTTTAAGAAATACACAGATGTAGTGAAAAGACCTTTATTTGTTATGAATTTAAAAAATAATTTCTAGAAAAAAAAAGAAGTTTTTCGTAGAAAAGCAGATATGAAAGGGAGGTATTGGTGCTAGTTGTCTAAAATGTTGCTGTAAATGGGTAAGCTCTTTTCCATTTGCAAGGAGACAGTAACCTATGAATATACTGCTCTAACACAAGCAGTAAGGCTCATGTTAAGTATCAGGAGAACTGTCCTGCCATCAGCACAGTTAGGTACTGCTTCAGGATTATCATCATGGGAAGTTTAGACAATTGCTCCTGGCTTGAGACCAGTGGTTGGTCTACATCTCCTTTTGTGTCTGGCATCTTTACAATTTGTTTTTTCCTAGCACACACCTTGATTTTTAAAGCAATTCAGTTTGTGCCACGTTCAAATTCCAGTTGCAAGCTCTTTGTTTTGTTGGCCATATGCTTTCAAGCACAGAGCAGTGTGCTGTGCTTGACAAGCTGGAAGGCTCCAGGGACATCCTGCTGGGACAATGCAGAGAAGAAATACTGGGCAGGTGAGTGAAGGAGGAAGGAGCAATATATTAACTCTGTGGCTGGGTGGCAGTACTACAAATACTACCAACACAGAGCCCGTTCCTCAGTGCTGCTAAACCCAGCTAACCTTGAGCTGAGTGTGCAAGCTCAGTGCAAGTGTACTGTGTAAATTTTATATTTACAGTATCGTGGCTGCTGCTAGGGTTCAATGAGAATTTTGGTGAGGAAGAAGATGCCATGAACAGATGGGAAGGCAGCAGTAATCTGCAGACATATTGACGAGGCGTGCAGGCCAACTGGGTGCTGACCAAGACCAGCTGTCCCTTCTTTTTCATCTACAGTATTTGAGAGAAAAAAAGAGGCAGAGTTTCAAGTAACACTCCCAACCCATGAGTTTCTGCTTGGTGTTGATATAGTGTGACCCTTTTTTCACGGCCTGTCTTATCCATGACAAGAATGCCATCTTTGCTGCCTTAGAAGCACCACCATTCACAGCCTGCACCAGGAGGCAGCAAACTCCACTTTCTTTTTGGTATTGGATCTGTACATGCAAGCCTGTCTAGAGCAGAAAAATGTGAGCTTAGGGAGGAGATGATTTGAAAAGGTGCCTGCTCTCCCCTAACCATAATAAATCCTCAGCTGTTTTGGGACTGCAGGTTTATTTGGACAAATATCACACCTTCGCATGTACCTTTTCACATTGCCTGCCTAATGTCTCCCAGGATCTTGATAAAATTACTAGTACAACACATAAAAGAGTATACAATAAAGAGATATCCCCAATTTTGCCAGCTAGCTCCCCAAACTTCATGGAGGTTTGGGGGGGCAGGTGTTTAGGTCTTTGGAATTATGTGACAGTCTCCAACTGCTCAAACACTACAGTGCCATAAATCGCTCAAAGATGCCATAAACCGCTTATCACCACAGAGATATATCCTGAACACCCATTTTCAAAATACATCTTTATAAAAAACAGAACAGTGTTAGCCAGTTATTTCCATAAGGTAAGGGCCAACCCAGAATGAAATATTATGTTATGAAACCTAGCCAAGACAAGAAACTTTCCTTTCTGCGGCTTCACGATATGAGGTGTCACCCAGCTGCCTTGCAAGAGAGTTTGCAAGCTTTGTCATATAATACCCACTTACCATGGTGATTGCAAGCTGTCTCAGTGTTACTGCTGTCAGCCCAGATCTGGTTTTGAGCAGTGAGATAGAAGATAACAGATTCATGCAGTGGTGATTTAGTCTTCAGGTAGGGAGAATCATGCTTGCTGAGAAGTTTGCTTGCATCTGGCAGTACTGATTTAAGTCCACGCCTGGTTATGCCAAAACTATTCATTCTGTCAACAAAGCCTCAAGTAGGTCTGAAACATAAAGATGTGGGAGGTTCCTTTATGATTCCAAGAGAAACTAAAGCAGAATCTTTGACTTCTCAAGGACAAAAACCAAACTAACCCAAGTCAAACCAAACCAAAACACAAATCACCAGCTTGAGATCCTTAAAAAAAAATCACAACACAGTGAAAGAAAACATTTTCTCCATGAGGAGTAATTCCACAGAGTATCCTGAAACTGCTCCTCTTTTGAGGGCATTTCAGTAAGTTGCCCTTTGAGACCCAAACAAAAATTTGTATGCTTGAACACTCATCTGCTTGGGTTACTTTTTACTGTATCATGTAGTCTGCTAGAAGATATGTCTCCTTATATGCTCGCCTGACATTTGCTAGGACACTGGTGCTACAACAATATTACCTCATTAATATAACATTACATTACAAACAAAACATGGAATAAAACATTCAACCCTCTTCATAAGAAGACCAAGGGTCAAGCAGCCTTTCTCAACCACGCAGCTTTTAACTTTCATCTCTTCATATCCAGGGCCTACTCAAAATATAAGCAAACTGACTAGGTACCAGGACACAAGGAGAGCTCAGGGGCTTCTGATGCAAGTTTTGTGAACACAGGGGAGAGGCAGGCAAACAGCATAAGAATGGTCCTCTTCAAAATTATCCAAAAAGGCAGATTTAAAAGAAGATGAAAAATTTGCATTTCTGCTAATATTCTTGTAACCTGAGGGGGAGGAGAGGGATGGAACATTGCGGGGATGGGTTGTGCATTAATTTTTCTATGCTGAAAAGCAAATAAACACTTTCATTTTTGTGTGTAACTAAGTTGCCCCTAAGGGTTATCTCCAGAGATTATGTTTTGCTCAGCCCCACCAACCTTTGCCACTTGAACAAATGCTGTAGTTGTGAGATGTCACCTGGAATGTGGCTCAGTGCCGGTGGGAGGGTCACTGGCACAGGTTTCAGATGTGTTTGCTGTCAACAGATGTTTGGTGAGAGTGTTGATTTCCATCCATACCTGTGCCTGCAAGACCTTTACTGAGCAGGTTATTTGCACATCCATTTCCCACCTCTCCAGCCCTCATCACCAAAGCCCATGTCACAGAAGGATAATTGATTCTGTTCCATTCAGGATTCAGCTCTGCACTTCAAACTTTCTTTGCCTTGTGTATAATGAGTTTATTTTGATTTAAAACAAAAATGTTTCATTTTCTGATGGCTTCCATCAAGCTGTGCTTAGCCCTGTTCACTCTGCACATCCCCCTCACACTGTATGACACCATGTCATACCTGCCTCACCCTGCTCTTTCCCTGCATGGCATTTCAGAGCTCTGGGAGCCAGGTGTGACATCTTGCTTGTACCAACCACCTGTGACCACAGAGGTCCAAATGGGTGTTTGCAGCTCTTCTTTCCAGGAATCTGTCACTGGTTGCTATAGTGATAAACAAGTTGGCTTATTAGGAAAAGGAACAAAGAACTAGAGAAAATTATTTCAAAATGGCCTACGTGCATACATAAACATACAATCTCACTCCTCTTTGTCATCTTGGGCAGCTGGTGTCCCGTTTCTGGAGCAACACGGACCCCACATATGTTATTTTAGCAAGTCCAGCCCAGTCTTCGCTGCCTGTGTTTTCTGACACACAGTGCCCTATGTGAGGGTTTGGGGCTTTCTCATCTGAGTTGGATGATTAAACTTCTCAGGGGCTTCCATAACTGGATAGTATAGAAAAACATGCTTTCTTAGAAAAACTGTTAGGTGATCTAATGAGGCTGAAATAAGTCTAAAGGAGCAGAAGAGGACTGAAAAAAATTATGCTTTTGCTGTATCTTGTGCTGAGGTTTCATTTTTTTACCTTTTTTGCCCCTTGCTGATGCCAAGACACCTCTGTGCAGACACTTAGGGTGGTGATCTGTGCCTGTCAGATGGCAGAACACCATTTTCTCTGTGGGATGCCTGGATTACACATTGGTCTTCTGTGCTTTCACTAACATATAATAAATCTGTTCTCATTTGAATCCCCAGATACACAGTGACTCCACTGAGATCAGGCTTGTGCCCTTGACTGTGTAGGACACAGTGGATGCTCTCTGAAACTCCTGTGAGATGCAGCCCTGATGGTTTTTTTTTTGGCTAATTACACATTTTGATTGACTGAGCAGTGCCAAAAGGTGTAACTGCAAACACTAGAAACTGTACTGCCTATATTTCATTCAGACAGGCAAGCTACTCTTTTGCCTGCTGTGATTTGAGTCACCCGGCATCTGGATTTACCCATCACAGAAACCAGACTGGATGAGCCCCCTTTGCATGCCAGAGTTAATTACCCGCCTCCAGTTACCACCAGTCACCTCTTTTGAAAGAAAAACATGAAACAGCCCAAAGAAATGAACCATCCTTGGGCGTAATCTACTCAATTACAGCCATGTGAAATAGAAACTATTTCTCTGCAATGTTTTATCCACTAGTTAAAAATAATTGCACTTTTTTATGTTTATCCAACGGATTTTTCTTCTGCTTCCCACGGGACTGTAATGGTTCTATCAGCTGCAGAACCTATGAAACAATAAATTTTAATAGCTTTATTTCAAATACTATCTTACAACTCAGACCAGGCTTCCAGTAACTGGAAAAAAACCCAAACCTACCCAGTTTTTAATGTACCTAAAATCCTAAAATATACCTGAATCCTAAAAACCACCTAAAATTTAGCAAATCCTGACGTTCAGAAACTGGGGAAGTTCAAATGTAGCAAGCAAAAGGCTTGGCCAGCTTGTCCCCCTGCTGGGCATGTCCAGCTGAGAGGCTGGATGGGAGTGCTGGATTCCAGCAGAGGTCTCTAGACAGGGCTTGCCTGATGCATGGGTGACACAGAGTCAGGAGGGGCAGAAAGACAAAAAGAGCTGCATTGTTTTAAGAATGTGGAACAGTACATCTATTGCACCACTACAGCAACTCTACCCGCACATCTACCCTTTTCTACAGATTTTGGAAAGTCTGAAAGCAATGAAGAAGAAAGGAGCTGGAGCGCACAATTGCTGGCTAGCATTACACGACCCCTTGTGACTGCATCCAGCCAGCATCTGCAGTGTGCTCCTGTTTGAAAAAGCCTCTGTGGGCCTATAGAGAATGTTCCTAGGGATGAGATTTCTTTTGTATGTGTGTGCATATGCACACTTGCATACACAGGCTGCTTTCTAGGACTGTGTCAAGCATTTTCCTGCCAGAGTCAGGCATTCTCTGCTGGTAAGAAGCACAAGAAATTGAAGTAGAGGGAGTTTTTTTTGAAAACAAATGAAAAATTGGATGCCAAGTCCTGTCACATCTCTGAAAAAAATCTTTGGAGAACCGGGGCAGCAATCACAACACCATAATAGATGAGCCAAGCCATAAACTATTGCAAACAAACAATTCTGGACCAGATCCTAAAGAGAAATGCCTGCCCACACACTCTGATTCTACCCAGAATATGCACTGTGCTACATACTGTGTGTGAAACCATAGGAACAGCCTGAGTCACACAGTGATTGGTACCATCCATCACAAGTTAGAAACTCGTCCTTTGTTTCAGAGTTGCACCTGAGGCCTCAAATCAAATGTGACAATTTTTATAATAACCAGTGCTAAGGTGTTCAGCTGAAAAAACTATCTCTGTAGGCAGTTTGTCCCCACAAATGAAGTGGTTATCTGACTGGGTTCATCCAATTGCCAGAGGAAGAACATTCTGCTTTGCTTATCAAGAAACAGTTTAATAAATAGCAGTTGGCTTGTATGTAGTGCCTTCATTATCTTTTACCTTTCCATCTGAAATAATTTACACGTAAAGCTAACAGAAAATGCTGTTGCATTATTTGATATAACACCTGATGTATCTGGCTCTTGACCTCTGAGCTTATTTCTGTGGCACCTGAAAATGTTACAATGGTTCTGAGGGGAAAATGCAGTTGTTGCTATTTGTTATCAAATAACCATGTCTCATATTGCTGTTGCAGCAACTGTGATAGGAGTAAAGGTAGTAAATATTTGTTAGCAATTGTAGAGAAACACACAGTTGCCAACTTTCAGGAACACAATTAAAGAGATGGAAGATCACCACACAGTTCATTGGGATACCTCCCTGGTGCTGAGTTACTGTTTGTGCTCCTTCCTAAACTGCTGCAATTACACTCAGCTATTCTTATTGCTGCCTTTACTAAGGTCTTATAGCCATAAACTATTAAGTAGCTTCCATAGGCTCTGAATACAACACACAAGTTAACTAAAGATAATATTTTTGGATGAAAGGTAATATAAAGGGGAAAATGGTACTTTTAAAATATTTTAATATATTTGGCTGTAAAGAATGCCAGTTAAACATATCCATTTGTAACCCTTAGTTTCTAGGTTCTTCCCCAAGAGATTTTTAAGAATCCTGACACGGTATTATAGAGTATCTAGAAGTGGCTAGCTTAGAATTAACTTTTCCAAATGATTGCTGACTTTCAAATGAGAACAAGCAATAGCTTCTTGGTATGTTGCTTTGATATGCATGTTTGCATTATTTGAACAAATTATCTCTGTAAACAGAATTGTATTGGAAATGAGAAAACAATGGTGTGCTCAATCACTGGAGAGACACACAGTTTAGGTGATTGTCCTCTAGATAAACTGCATCAGCATAAAACTGGCAACTCTGATTTTGTGTCTAGGATGTTCTTGATTTGAATATATCGAACTATTTAAGCTCGCTTCATTCCTTCATATTATTTCATTAATCACATAACAACCCTTCCACTCCTCCACTAAACATGCTAACTCTAATTAGCTGATACACAGATGTTTCTTCATTTAGATGTTCAGTGCCCGGCCTGGTGTCACCCTCACTTTCTCATGAATTTCAGCTTACATTACATCACATCACTTCGATGTCCTATCTGTGTCTGTCCTTTCAAATGACAAATCGATTGGGGATAGAGATGAATGATAGATAGACATAGTGCTCACATTATCTACATTTTTTATACACATGCATATGTGAAGGATGAATAGAAAACAGGAACGAAAGCAGCAGTGTAAGCCCAGGAGGCTGGTGTGCAGGCATCCCCGATTTCTGCAAGCCACGCTATTCCTACCAAAAAGTCAAAATATCAGTGACGAATCACTTTATTTCTTCTCTCAAATAGCTCGGAAGCCATTGAGACCATCATTCGATCTCTACGTTTTACTCACAGAGTTGTGGAGAATTCAGTAATTTGCAAACACTACTGCTGTGCTTCTGTGTTCTTATGCGGCATGAAGTTTTAAAAGCATAATTCAAGCTGTAAGGAAGCGTTTAGTTATGACAGCAGGGAGTGTTGAAAAATGCATCGGAGACTTCCCTCGGAGGAAAGGATTTGTAAGCAGTTTTAGATTGTGCATTTCATGTGTGTTGCAGCTCCTGATGAATGTCTTTTTCTCAAAATAAAGACAGGTGGATTATTACAAAATTCTGATCTACGTATGCTTTTTAGGAAGGAGGTCTCAAGTCCATGTGGTCTCCGGGGAAGCTGCACGCCAGAACAACGGGGAGATGCGGTCAAGGGGAATCCGGGCTCGCAGGGCAGTGCGAGGCAGTGGGCGGGAAGCGACACCGACTCACGGGCACCGAGGGGAGCTGCGGAAAGCCACCGCCTTATTTACAACTTCTTACTTCGGCCGGGCTTGAAAATATTCACTCCTTTAAAAAAAAAGAAAAGAAAAAGAAAAAAGTTAAAAAAAAAACCCCACAAAACTTAAACCGAAGCAGAAATGAAGCGAGCGGCTCTCCGCCGCTCCGAGGGGTGAGTACTCGGGCAGGCATCCCTCCGCCTACCCCAGCCCTGCCTAGCCCGTCGGACGGCCAACGTTGTCCCGGGGAAAGGGTCCCGGCCGCCGGCTGAAGTTGTAGCCCGCCACGGAGAGAAGGAACACTCGGTCCCCATCCGAGT
>VZRN01003662.1:1136228-1207484 GCA_013397935.1 Dasyornis broadbenti | reverse complement strand
CCTCCACGTCCCCACGCCGCGCCGCTACAAGCGCCCGGGGCTGCCCCGCGCCACCGAGCAGCGCAACGCGGGCCTGGCCTGGCTGCGGCAGCGGCACCAGCACCTGCCGCCCCCGCAGCCCGGGGTGCTCTTCTTCGCCGACGACGACAACACCTACAGCCTGGAGCTGTTCCAGGAGGTGCGTGCGGGACAGGGGGGGCGCGCGGCCGCCACGCTGCATCGCTTCCCGCATCCCCATCCCCGCTCCCCGCCGCTCCCCCCTCCCCTCAGGCTCCTGCCCTTTCCCTTCCTCAGGCTCCCGCGCGGGGCTGTGCCCCTTCCCCGCTTTGCGGCGCGTTCGGTGCCCCTTACCCAAAACCTCCGGGCACAAGGGAGTCAAGCCCGCTCCCCGGTGCGGAGTCCTTGCAGCGCCCGTCCCTCAGCCGGGCTCGGCGGGGCTGCCTCTGTGTGACCACCGCTTCTTGGTTTTAAGTTTCTTGTCCCTCCCCTCCATACTCCCCCAACTTTTTACTGCTGCCGAACGAGGCAAGTTTAAGATTTATGTAAGGGATCTTGTGGTTTTTGTTAAAACTGGGTTCGAAAAGCGCTCTTTGATAGTTGTTTTTTTTTCAGGCTGCATCCTGAAAAACCCTGTAGGGCAAACACGCATCAGAAGTCGCCACACTTCACAATTTTTCTCTTGGAGCTAATGAATTCACGTGGAGTTGCCTTTTTGAAGCCTTTCGCTCTTAAAAGCAGCAAATCGTTTATGTAACGACTGAACGCTCTTTCAGGAGTCTCTTTTGTGAAGGGACCTCTTTTTGTCTTTATTGCCTCCCCTTGGTGAAGGGCTTTGTTTTATTTTGGTGGGAACTGGCAAGCGCTCGGGGCAGAGGGTATCCAGCTTTCTTTCTGGGCTCCCCCTGGCAGGAAGGAGGGTGTTTAATAAAGTGTTCATAAAACGGTAGAAGAAAGATCATGTACATCTTCTGTGACAGCTAGGAGAGCAACCTTGGCAGGGTAATGAGGGAGGGAAACAGAAAAGTAAGTTGGCAGCACAGGACTTCAGGCGTCCTGCGATCTGTGTGTTCTGCTGCTGGGCAGAACTGTCATTAGAGGTGTACACCCATATCCTGCTGCTTGCTCTTCCTTGCGTGCTTTACAGTCAGTGCGTTAAATGAACGTGATACACAGAGACGTGAAGCACATGCAATTCGCTGGAGGAAGCTGGTTTAGAAATGCTTAGGTTGGTTTGTGTTTAGGTTCATAATGCATCCCTTCCCATTTCCAGTGTGTGGGCAGGTGCCGGGTCCCCATTCAGCAGGGACGCCCTGCTTCTTTAGCCCACTTGGCATTCAGCATTGAAGCTGTTAATTTAAGGACCTTTGCCTAGAGGCTAAACCTTTGTTGCAGTTGTTTTTTTAAATTCTCATAGCTGTGCTTAGTGCATTATAATGCGGACTAATTCTACGTACCCATCTTTGATGTTATGGGAGTACTCACATGTGTATTTGCAGATTTAAGGTTAATTTGACTGAATCTTAGGGAGTCTGTCAATCGAAACAGAAAATACACTTTGACACAATGAGCGGTGTGGGACAAAAGGCAATATTTGAAGACAAATAGCTACTTTTTTTTCCTTTTTTTTTCTTTTTGAGTACTAATATTAGGGACAAGCTAAAGGAACAGTATTGGCAGGCGTTTCTCTTGAGTGCTCTACAGCTACTGAAAAGGAGTACAGTCACATTAACTCTTTTATAATTTCTATCACTGTTCTACTAATTGCTATGAATTATGAAACAGAAAGGGACAAATTACCTTCTCTAATTAGCTAAGGACATGCAGGAAAACAGAGGGATAAAGTTGTCTGAAGGGTTAACCTTGAAAACTGCAAGCACAACAGGCAACCTGTGTTTCCTCTTGCCAACAAGAATTGTAACCTCCAGCGTGAAGCTCTGCAACTCTAAGACTTCCCTTTCCCCTGCTTTCAGCCGCTGGGAAAGAGGTGTTTGTTGTGAGCCTTGTGTTCAAGGCAGACACACATGCATGAATGAGTTTTCCCTGAGAAATGGGGTGCCTGGAAAGCTCAGTTACAGGCACAGAGAAGGAGCTTTTGCTTCAGTTACTGCTGCAAAGTTCCTGTGACTGTTTTTTGGGGTCAGTAACGAGTTGTTGGCAGGGTCTGTGGGATGCTGCTGCTGGTAACACAGGGAATGCCTTGCCGACCTGGCAAAGTTAACAGAAGTCCATTGGCAAGCTTTGCCCACGGGATGCGCCTTTACATGCGGGAGGTTACATTTAGAGTAAGCCAGGGGCCTGATTTCTCAGTCTAGGCACTGCTAGAGGGGACTGGTTGCTTTTTGTCTTGATAAAAGAAAATTTATGCATTCATAGATTCTGGCTTGACAGCTCTGTGGTAAATCTTGATCTCTCCTTTAGGAATTGATTGATTTATGAAAGTAAATTATACTTGTCTTCTCCAAGCATGAAGAGAACAGCTTCAGAATGCATTGTTTGCAGATGAAATCTGGTAGTAATTCCTGTTATGAAAATGGTGATAACTGTACCTGAGAGGGAGTTTTTTTCAGTTTGTTGCTCTGCCAGGAACAATTCTCCAGACCTGCAGCTGCTTAATCCCGAAGGTGGTCTGACAAACCGTAGTGTCTGCTCACTGAGAGGGAGTAGTTTAAATGTAGGAGGATGAGGCAGGAGCTGAAAATGTTCATCCTACCACGATCCTGTGCTGGCTGTGTGACTTTCAGCTGTCACTGCCATGGGCAGGGGGGGCACATAGGTCCCACAGTGCCAGCAGCAACGGGTGTGAGCATCTGTCCGGAGCAGGTGCCTACATTTGCTGGCCTATGAAACTACAGGTCTGTCTTCTTTGCAATGGCTTGCTTCAGAGTCAAAGCTGGTTTCAGTAGCAGCAGTGAGGGCCTGGGGAGATGGGAACCAAGGCTAGTTATGCTTATAAAGCCAGCATAAGAGAAACATTTGCATAAGGGATGTGGTTTGCTAAAAGGTCACAAAAACAGGACTGCGGAGCAGAAGGGTGAGCAAGGGAACTGCACATTGGTGAAGGATTGTGTTGAAGTCAGCTCTTCTGCTGGGGTCTTCCCCAGTGTCCTTACAGGAGATGGAGCCTTTTAACAAAGCAAGATCAGCAAAGGCTGTACTGTGAGTTGTAGTGTATAAACCATGAGGTTATGATCAAAAAGGAATATACTTTGATATGGAATGCCATGGGATACTTCTGAGAGCTTTTGATGAAGAAATTCTAATCTCTGTCCAAAGTACTTCTGCCTAGTACTTAGAGGAATGAGTACTTTATATTTGATGTGGAGTGAGCTGAGCCCAGTAGACCTAGGCAAAGTGTGTTTCATGGAAATCAGGAAAAAACCCCCCAATTTACAGTAATCTGGAAAATGTCACCTTCTGTAGTAAATCTGGAACCCTTGGGTGCAGTTTATAATTATCTTTTTTCGTAAGACCTACAGTGGCATATGGGTGGATAGGTCAGTTTTTGACTGGCGAAACCATGTACTCAAAGTCAAACTGGGCAGGGTCTAAATGGGTTTAGTTGTCTTTCCTAGAACAAAGTGGGGAGCCTAGTTTGTCTTTCTGCTGCTACAGCATTGGCTCGGTTTAGCATTTTGTTAGGAAAGGTTCACCTTCCATGGAAAGGCTGCAGAGAAAGACCCAATCTGTTCAGTGACTGCAAAATTCTTCAGAGTACTAAATGGGGCTGCAGCAAGGATGAAGAAATCTCACCAGGCGTGGAGGTGTGGCTTTTAAGTTATTCCCAACTCTTTCTGCTTCAGAGTGTGGTGGTGGTCAGGTGAAAAATCATGCTTTTACTTTAATGCCTAAGGTTCTGGCATATTGTATTTTGTCATTTATTATTTTGGGATCCAGACCTCAGAAAAAATTTATGTATTTTCTGCTCAGGCATGATCTGTTCACCTGGAGGTGTCATTCTGTATCTCTCCAGCAAAAACAAGTCTGCTTTCTGAAAATATCTGTTATCAGTTAAGTCAGCCTGCATTCACAAAAAAAGCCACTGAGAGGCCTGAAATCCCTGCTATTATATTTAAGATGTTTTACAAATGTTTCTACATGACTCACCATAGCTTCTATTTTTTACTACAGGCTGTTCTTTTTGGAGTGACTCTCTTATAGTTTCTGGTGCATTTGTGCTTCATCTTATTCTTGAATGCAAGTTATTGTAATATTGTGACTGATGCCTAGCAACTGCTGATTTCACGTTTTTAAATTTCCAGAAAAGAAAACCTTAGATAAATCTGGCATTCCACCTCCACAGAGAGGTTTTAAAAACAGGATTAACCTAAGCACTGGAAACTGAAGATAGACAGCTAAATTCCACTTCCCTTAACTCTTCACATAATTCATGTGTTTCAATGTCTCAGACATTTTCTCTGCTCTTTCCATATTTTGAGTGGTTGGCCAAAGGCCATCACTTCCTTGGTCCATGTTTGGATATGTATGCAAATTGGAGGAATTAGTGCTGGAGATCCACTCTGCTATTGATTGTGCAGACTGCCCTGAAACCTTTGAAGGTGAGGGGTGAGCAACTTAAGGAGTACCGGAAGAGGAATAAAGGTCTTCAGTATCTGTTTGAAAGTGAGCTTGCTGCATTCAAAAATGCATTGAGTTTTAGAGATTCCTGTCTAGGTAATATCTGTCACCTTTGCTTCTATTTTGTTCAGCCACCTAAACTGAGATATATTTGAAATTAAAATGCTCATATCTAAAACTATGTTCTCCCTTCTTGCCACCCCCAGGCTTCTGGTTGTCGGTGTCCAAGATTTCATGGCAATGTTTGCTGGGTGCCTAGAGCATGCAGGTGTGGTGCATTCCACTGCCTTGTCTGAGGGCAAGGAGAGGATCTGAATACTGGGTCTCCTTAGAGAAATGCACATTCTAAGGTGTGAGCTGAATACAGCTTTGCAGCACGGAATTCAGAGTAGATCACAGCCCTAATTGTCATTTCTAAGGGGTAGAAAAACCCAACCCAGATTTCAGTAGCTTAGCAGTTTGTCCCATTGCCCACTGAGTTGTGGACCAGAATTCAATTTGCTGTAGCTGTTCCCTGCACAAGAGTGCTCTGAATGTGATGGTGGAGTTGAAGCTGGAAAGGAGGTATGAGGACAGAGAGCTCATCCTGCTCTCCTTAAGCTCAGGTAGTCTTTACAGGTAGCTCAGGATTCACAGAGACACAGATTCAGACTGAAAGAATTTTCTGGCATCCCTGCTCTTCCCTATCAAAAGGTATGTCTGAAGCTGGCAGATATTCTAATAGCTTTTAACAGCCATTTCAGTAGCCTAAAAAAAGAATTCCTTGTTATTAAAAATAGAACAGAAATACTTGCAGGCATTGCATGTCACACAGGCTTCAGTTTTCCTGTGATCATCTTTGTAAAATATTTTGAGGTGAACTCAAAAAATGCATTATAGAAGAGGTGAATATTTACTATTTATTCCAGCTTTGACTAGGGAAGGGTTAGTGTTCCTTCAATAACAGTTACATAACTGTTCTAATCTTTAGACAGTGTATTAAGATAACTTCTGTGTATTTTTTAATGGATATATTTATGCAAAAGATTTAAAAGTAGTATAAGTGAATCTCATTATCTTTGAAAACATTAAAATATTTTGTTGTATCTCTTGGAGCTGGTTGGAAAAATCAGATTTTTTTGTAATAGTCTTAAAAATAACACTCAGAATTAAATATTAGCTGGCAGTCATTAGTTATTTTCTTCAGAGTAAAAAGTGATCCAAATATGAGTTAGCAGTGCATTAAATACCTTTCTAGTATATAAATGATTTAGGAGTACATGACAGATTTTAAATGCACACTGACATTTTTCTTCCACATAGACATGTAATACCTATGCCAAAGAGGTTGTATTAGAAAAGACTGGCGGAGAATGAAGTAGCTCAAAAATGAGAGGAAGCAGTGAGCAAAAAAAAAAAAAAAAAAGCTATTTGAAACAGGTTTATTGGAGAGATGCTGGGTTACAAAGTACCAAGTACTCTCTGTTTCTGCACTGCCAGCAGCAGTCGTACCTGTGAAACTGATATTGTTACCGTGAGATTAATTACACGGGGTCAGCAGCTCTTCAGGGTTACAGTGAACACAACCCAGTAGAATGATAGGGAGTAGAATGAGACAACCAGTAAATAGAAGAGCCCAGAAGTAAAATGAGTAGCAAATGTTTTGGAAGTTTTCCCAGTCTAGAGAAATTGGCTCCTAACTGCTTTAGATAAATTTGGTGCAGTTTTCTTCTGTAGGGAAGCAATATTGACATTTGTGCCCAAGGATGCTAGTATAATTTAGAAACATTAATCATTGTACCCTATATATAAAATGTTGCTGGAGAAAAGGAGGAATTAATCTATCCTCCCTCTGCAATGTAGATTGTGTACAAATCAGCAGAAGAGGTTTGAAGCAGATGCTTGGAAAGAAAGCTTTCTAGTAGGGAGGATGGTGAAGCAGATCACCTGGGAGGGCTGCAGAGGCGGCTAGATCAATAACTTGACAATTGTTTTGATTTGTAGACCCTTTCTACAAGTGTTCCCATGGAGAATACCCTTCACAGTCAAATTTGCCAACAACAAACTTGCCTTTTGAAGTTCCTGACCCCTAAGTGTCACAGTCCCTGAACCACAAAAGCCATTGGCACAGGTTTTCTATGCCTTGGTTCCTCCTTTGAAATTATGGTAAGTGGGGGCAGCATCTCTGTCCAAAGCTTCAGTAAACAGGCACAGCGTTGCTGCTGAGCTGTCTGGCTGAGTCGTAGTGCTCTCACTGAAGTTTTGTTGAAGCAGAAATTTGCTTTAAATGACCTGTGGGTAATGCAGAGAACTGTGTGAGAACTGATCGGGCACCTGGCTGTGCTTATGTTTTAACCCATAACATTTGGTCCTGAGGAAGTGTTATAGTGAAGGAGCTCTAGATCCTGTCTTTGGTAATAATAAATTGGAATTTTGTGTAGAAGTCTGAGGGAGTGTCACTGGGATGGGCAGGGGTGTGGGGTAGGATGGTGACCCTGGGTGCAAACCCGTAGCCTGACCAGGACAGATCATGAATTACACAGAGGTTGAAATGATGGGGAAAAAAAGCTTACCAGGTGTGGCAGTAGGTTTGCTCTCACAGAGGGCTTTGAATCCCCAGTAGAAACACATCGACATCATGCTGCAAAACCACTAGCATGGTTGTTCCAGTCTGGAAGCCTTTTCACTGTAGGAAGTACAGCCACATTTCCTTTTCTCTGTCATTTGCCTTCATTCCCCTTGGGCTTTTATATTTTGTTACTGGTTTGGTATCTTCCCTATCCATCAGTCCAGCGCATCCCATTAAGCAGCTTTTCTTGATCGACTAATGAGATGTTAAATTTAGCAATGCTTTTTATCACTGTCTTTTATTGCTCAGCTACATTTCCTGCATTTTCACTTGCTATTCTTCAGTGATTACTCTGTTGTTACTGTATTTACTGTTGTATTCCCATCACCTCACTGGCATTGCTTCGCTCAGTTGTTACTTGTCTCTCCTGTCCTTTCCTTGCCCACTCCTTCCCAATTCTCCTTCCGCTCCTACTTCATTCAGGTTTGTTCTACCATCTTCCCCCACCCAGTATATCATTCTTCTCCTATGCCCAAGACCCCCTTTCATGAACAGAGGACAAAAGCATTTCTACCTGAAGAGAGCTGTCCAAGCCAGGCAGGATGAATCATGCCAGTGGGTTCCTATCTCTCTTCATCAACCGCAGAAGTCTAACTAGGACAGAGCAGATGCTTAACTTACAGAGAGTGAAGTGTATGTAAGAGGAACACCATTCATGTAAGCTACCAGGACTTAAAATGCTGAGTGTTAACACAGCGTGTGCTAGCACTGTCATTACAATGACAGTGGAGTCATTTAGGAAGCTGTTTGTAACTCACAGGATTTTTGGCAGTTGTTTAACCCACAGCACTAAAGCTATTCAGAATTAACACATTTTTGAATCGCTTTTTTGTGTCCCAATGATTAGCAGCATAAAATTCCAAGTGCAAGCTGGCCTTTTAATCCAAATAATAGCTTTTTCCCCATCATACATAAATACAGCCTTCACATACCAGTATGTTAACTGCAGTAATGCTATTCTCAGAAGATTAAAAGAAATATTCCTACTTTCATCTGCCTAGCACATCCTGAGGCTGTGAGGTATTTCAGAATTAGCATAAAAACTGGTCTAGATGTGCTCTTTCAGCTTTTACTTAAAGGAATTGCTGTATTCTTGACACCTGCTTATTTTGTTCTTCAAAAACGTAACCTGTGACAATAAAGTAACCCAAGGACAAAAGTAAGAGCACTCTGTAAGGGATTCTGATGTGTGGTCGCTTTACTGACGTAACTCAGAGACACTGAGATTGACCCAAGACCATTAATTTAAATCTCCTTGGGTCATTTCAGGCTGGTTTTATGAGGTCAGTGAAATACTTTTCATTGACAAGATTTTCCAACACACTGTGTATCACAGAGTATTAATGTTAATCCATCTGGTTCTGCCAGCATAGATACTGAGGCCACTATTGACCCAGTTCAGGAGTCCTATGTAACCTGGCTCATTTTGCAGTACAGCTGCCCAAACTTTTAGGGTGCACACAGGCAGAGCACAGGTGCACTGTGCTCTGCCCACTCTCTTGCAGTCAGAGTGTGCCTGCCCTTGTCTTGTGGCATTTTGTGTTTATTGTGCGTACAGGCAGTTGGCACAGGGTGACCAAAGTGCTGCAATTCTGAACACTAATAATTTGTTTCAGTATCCACACCCTCCAGGAGGTATTAATGGGCACCATGTCTGTTTATCCTGTGATATTTACTGGTGTAGCACAGTTGGGTGTATGATGCTTGATGATGCTCTTGAAAACTTGTTGGGAGCTTATCTGTGTAGACATGCCCAACAGGATGATTCCCTGTGTCCACGTCTGATATGTTTGGATGTTAATATATATATGCTGTTAGCAAAATATGCAAAAGAGATGTATCATTAAAACCAGAGTGAAAAAGTCTTCATGAGAAGGCTTGGCCGATGTCCATATCCAAATAATTAATTGCTAACTCTGCATTTCCTACACAGAGGAGTGGGAGAGATTGGAAAATTAAACTTAAGCAGGGAGAATGGTTGCAGGTATATGCATTTAACAATAACCTTAAAAAGATTCATGGCAGTCTCTCACTGGCAATTAACCAGGCAATGGCTTGGACAGAATCCTTATCACAAGAATTCCCTATATTGAATGGAATACCTACCCTGCTCTTATACACTGTTGGCTGCTGCTACTGAGTGAGATGTTCTGGCTTGCTACAAGAGTTATTAGGATGGACAAGAGGAAATTTTGATTAACAAATTTGAAGATACACCAATAATTGGAGGGAGACAAAGTTCGTGACTCTCCTCTGTGTGTACGTACATATTAGTGGATTTTTAAATATGTATTTTATGCCTTTCCTATGTGAAAGTTCTAATAATCTGCTAATGTTTCTAGCTTAGAAATGTGAACCACACTGACGTGAAGTCTTTGTTTTTTCTACTGCAACTCCTGTGAGTCTTGATGATATGCATGATAAATCTTTCACCTTGGCAGAGAGAAAAAGAAGTGTTTAATATTTAACCAAGGTTGTCTTTTACTTCAACATCCATCGATAGGGGACTGTAGTTACAAATATATAAAACGGTGTTTGTTTTTGCTAAGAGGAGTGCTTGGAAGGAAAAAGGGATAACCTTTCCCTAAGGAATAAATTTCAATTACAACAAAAGACGAGACTGTTTTTAGAATAGATCAAATTAAGCCCACATTACACTGAAATAGTTTAATACTTGTTTAAATAGAACCATGTTTAAAGCACAGTAGTTAAAACAGTGGCTTTTGAACTGATGTGGTTAAATTGTGCAAGTCGCTGTGTCTGTGCACTTGTCTGTTCCAGCTCTCACGCCAGACTGTCTGATTTTCCCAAGGGGAGCAGTGTGTCAAGGTTTGTGTCATATTATCTCCTGTTTACTGAAGAAAATGGACCCACTGAACCAGTTATCTGAATTCACTGAATCAGACTCATAGAATCCTTAAGTTTGAAAAGACCTCCAAGATTGAGTCCAATTGTTGACCGAATAGTACATCAACTAAACCATAGCACTGAGTGCCACACTGAGTTTCTTGAACACTTCCAGGGACAATAACTCCATCACTTCTCTGGGCTGCCTATTCCAAAGCCTGACATCCCTTTGGAAGAATTTTTTCCAACCTGATGTCCAATCTGAACCTTCTCTGGCACAGCTTGAGGCCATGTTTCCTAATGTTAGTTACCTGGGAGAAGAGGCTGACTCCCACCTGGCTCCAACCTCTTTTCAGGTAGCTGTAGAGAGTGATAAGGTCCCCCCTGGGCCTCCTTTTCTCCAGGCTAAAAACACCAGCTCCCTCAGCTACTCCTTATAGCACTCACTCTCTAGACCCTTCCCCACTTTCACTGCCCTTCTCTGGACATGGTCCAGCACCTCAATGCCCTTCTTGAAGTGACTCCCAGTCATGCACACTTCTTGCTAGTCATTTTTTTTCCTATCTGTAGATTGCTCTGGGTTAGATAAGGATAACACTTCCAGTATTGCATTTGGTTAATTTACACCATTGGGAAAAACTGCTGCTGCTGCTGCTAGTAAGCATCCTGCCTGGCCTGCTTTTTGTCCTTCTCAGAAATTTAACAGAGCTTTTAAAGGGAAAATACAGAAGTTAAAAAGATTTAGCATGCAATCTTTTTTCATGAATCCTTAATAGATCTGAGCTGCATCTCAGGTCTGCTGCAGTTAGGAAAGAGCTGTGTGTCATAATTTCCTCTACTTCAATGCATATTTTACAAATCCCAAAGTAATTGTGCTTGTCCTAGTGAAGTGTGTATTAATCATTATTATAATATTTTTTCTCACTGGGTTTGTACAGGATCTCAGCAATCTAGCAGATAAAAAGAATCTACTACACTTTCGAAAGCCTAAACAAACAAGAAAAAAACCCTGGTTTTTCACAGCTTTTAAAAATTTTGGTATAAAAGATACTATGAATAGGGTATTTAAAGTAGACTTGAGATGCCTATGGGCTAAAGAGCTGGAGATTTCACAGAAAATGAGTGGGCACATGCAGCTTTCAAATACTTACTGCTGTTGGGCTGAAATCTGTAAGGTAGAGTTGCTCTTGAACTCCTAGTGTTGATGACTAAAGTGTAGGTTTCTAGCAGCACTCGGGAGCACGTGCGCACCACCAGTGATGCTGTGCCTGCCTCTTGCAGATGCGGACAACGCGCAAGGTGTCGGTGTGGCCTGTGGGGCTGGTGGGAGGCCGGCGCTACGAGCGCCCAGTCGTGGAGAACGGCAAAGTCGTTGGCTGGTACACGGGCTGGAGAGCTGACAGGCCCTTTGCTATTGACATGGCAGGTAAGGATCATTTAGGATACGTGAATGTTTCAATTCTCAATCTAAGGAGCTTCTAAAACTTGCAAAGTGCCAACACAGTATGCATCCCTTTGGCACTAACTATCCTGGAAGTCTTAGCTTGCACATCTTGTCTAATTAAGTTGCTGCTTGGTGGTATCTGAACTTACTTTAATTTGTTTTTAATTTTATGTGGCAATATGCCTTTTATGTTGTATGAATTTTCTACCTGAAACAAGTTAGTTGTAAATTAATTCATCCAAGCAATTTTTGCAAGGAGTTCCTGCCTGCCATTTTGTCATCAATCTAAACCAGGCAATATAAATGCAGACCTTAGACCTCATGTTGTAAAATGCTACTTTATCATGAAATTATTCCTTTTGCATTGGTTATTTGGAATGACAGTGATAACTGTAGATGGATATAGTTTTAAACACTGTGCTTAGGGGAAAAATCACTGACAGCTATCGCCTGGCAGATGAAGGCAGAAATGCTTCAAAATGAATCTAATCAATCTTCTGCAGTGAAGTTTGCACACCATAGGTTCTGTCTCGCTGATGGTCCATGCTTAGACAATCTTTGGTATATATTCACAACTGCCACATGAATCACCACTGTGCACAAGTCCAATTTCTGACATAGCAGAAGCTGGTTTCCCAGCAAATGACACGGTATTTGCACTTAGACATCTTCTGTATTCAGGGGAAAAGGGGAAAAATAGGAATACAAGGGCAAGAATGGGGTAGAAATAGCCACTGTATTTTTTATTCTGATACCATTGTTTTGGGAGAGGGAAAAGGACACTGCACAATTCTTTTTCATCTTAACAGAGTACTCTTATATTAATTGAAATGATTGATAAAAATACGTACAGTATTTACAGTCCAACTGGTTAAAGCGAATAAATAAAGGAGGACTAGCTGTTGTTAACACCTCAAAGACAAAAAGGTTAACAGGTGAATTTTTCTGCACTGTAGAGGCATTTCAAGTCAATAGTACCACCTGGCATAAAAATAAGTATTTGTGTGTCCAGATAGAGCTGTTCCTCAAGGGTGAAGTAGGTACTCAATGTCGAAAACCATGCAGCGTGTCAAGGACTGCAGCTGTGTGGTTTAACAGTCCCTGCCTGTGGATTTAGAGATACATATTGATACTGTGCTCTAGAAGGGATTACTGATGGCATTTTAAAGGTGAGAGCGTGGTTCATAATTCACTAGCAGCAGGCAGAAAGCCATTACACAACATTGGCCAAGGGACTCTAATTCAGACATGAAGAGATACATGGAAAGTTCTTAAGTTTTTTACCTTGCAGATGCTGGCTGAATCACTGGCATGAGGGAAAAGCAGCTCCATTTGGAGCATTGCCTTCTTGTGCTTTGACCAAAGTCATATAAGGGAGGGTCACAGAGACAAAAAAACCCCCAAAACATTGAGAGTATACAAAGTTATTGCAGATCCGCAAACAAGGAGTTACTATTTTGTGAGAGAACTTTTATTAGTGTTCAAAACTACTGAAGAAATTACAGTTTTAATTTCAGCAAGGAGAGAAATGGATACTGTGTAGACTGCTAAAAAAATTATATGAAATTTGCATCTTTATTCCCCTCAGGAATACAGTGGAAGGGCACAAGCAGAACTGAACTGCAAATCCAGAATTCCATAGGTGGCTGAGCAGGTGCAGTCTACAGGATGTGTGTCAACACGCAGCTTCCTACCCTTGTCCTTCTCTCCCAACTTCCCAACATACTTCCAGGACTTGGAGAACTTCTTACCAAAATCAAGTCCATGCTATAGTCCATCACTGGCATTTTTCCACCTGCTGTACCAAATATACAAGCAACTTAAGTTATACCGTATGTTGCACATAAAGAAGATCAAGAATCTCTTTTAAAAATATTGCCATGAAAAAAGTACAGGTGCATATAGTAATACTGGTCTGGAGACATATCAGCTGTCTACAGTCAATGTTCTGACTCCCAATGCACCGGTAAGGGGGATCCCTTTGGTTTATTGAACAATCTTTCATAGCAATTTTCCCAAGAATGTGATCATCAGGCTGGGTATGAACAGAGTGACAGCTTAAAAGGTTTGGGATCACTGATTTAACTTGTGGCTGTTCAGAGGAAGCACATCCTTGACGTTAAGCACATAAACTTCTTATTCTAGACTGCAAAATGCAAGGCCAAATTCAATTATTGCAAGTGGAGACAGGTCCTGCTGATTTCACTGGGCTCAGCTCAAAGACACTAGCTGGCCAACCTCCCCAGATTCTTTGAAACATACTTGCATATGGTAATCACATTAGACCAGTTCATTAAACACTGGTTATTTATTTTGAGAAATTTGTGGGTGACACTGCTATTCTCCACTGCTAAACTGGATTCAGAAAGCAAAATAGCTGTTTCCTGTGCTGCTTCTTGCCTGGCAACCAACATACCATATGAATGAGTTCAGGTATTTTCTGCTTCAGTTTTAACTGGAGGTGGGTTCTAGAGTTTGACACAGACTTTCTTACTCTGGGGGAAGAAAAGTGAGAGAGGAGATGGAAAGCAAAAAGGTGACTGATTCTGAGGTAGGCTCTGTGTTATTTAGTATGGATCTGATTTCTGTACTAAATGTTGTTGTTTTACTTCTGGCTTGTTCCCAGTGCCAGAATTTTAGACCACCCATGAAAAGAGGTTAGATTGTAATTCTCCTAATGTGAAGATTATTCAAGAAGGCAGATGCTTGCTTTGAATTAGCATTCCTGGAGCTACTTCAGTCACAGAGATTACTATGTGACTGTACATCACTGGGCCAGCAGATTTTGGACTTGGGGTCCAGAGCTCATCCACTGTGCCTTAAGTACATCTGCTAGGGCCTGAGCAACCACCTTTTTTTATTATTGTTTTTTAAAATTTTGCTATAGTCATGAGATCTTCAGTACATCTCATCTTTTTTAGGGTTCCCTGAGCAAAAAAGCCAGTTTATTCATGGCACTGTAGAACATGGCACATTTTGACTGAGTCTGAGAGAGCCACTGCTGGAAGTCACAAACAAAAAATTTTTGAGTGGCTATGGTAGACAGAACACTCAAACCATCCCCAAAACCAAAAGAAAACAACAACCTCCCCTTCATCCAAGGGTAAATACTATTTTAACCATTGAGTTTATAATTAAATGCCTCTTTCATGGTGAATTAATTGTCAGCAGATGCCTTTGTTCTGAACTCCAAAAACTCCTGGTTAGGCATCTCTGCCTTACTGGAACCCAAAAAGTGCATCACAGGGAGAACAGAACTTAAAACCCACAGAGCCCAAGCCAAAAATGGGACCATGATCTATGTGGAAACTAGCACATCTGTTTTAACATCAGCATTGAACATTAGCATTTATACACTCCAGAAATGATAGTTTTCAGCTTGCCTTCAGCTACTATCCTATCTAGAACATCCAGAAAGCAATGGCATTAACCACAGCAACAAAACCTTTGAACACTGGCTCAAGTTTAACTGGATAAAGAAAAATGGTTCTGTCTTTTAACAGAAGCCATTGATCTAACACAAGTCAAGGTGTGAATTAACCAAAACAGATTACGTTGAAAGAGGAATAGATGTAATCTTTGCTATGTCTCCCAGGTATATTGTCCTCCAACAAATTAATTCCTATCTGGGTGGCTCTTCAGCCAATTAGATTTAATTTACAACCTTGCATTAAACATCAAAAAAACCCTAAAACACCACTTCACACTCCAGCTATGAAATTGTCTTGTGGCATTTCATGTGAAGTTAAGCCCAATATGACCTCGTAGGAATAATGATCGAGTAAAATAACTATATGCATGGAAGCACTTTTCAGTTATGCTACACTGGAGACAGTAATCCCAGATTAATCCCTGTTTAGTGATAGAATTCAAAACAACAGTGTCTTCTCATCTATTAGCACAGGATCATTATCTACTGAGAGAAATAATTAGTGCCAGTCTGGTCAAAACCTGAGCTGTCTTTTCTGTTTCTGACACCAAAATGACACATCTAATAAAATCAACTGAAAGTTGTCACTAGAAAGAGGTTTTCTCTCAAGTCTATCTTACAAAATGTCATACAATGAAATTAAAGCAGAGCTGAAGAACTAGAGAACCAGGAGGTAAGTCTCCTTGAATTATTTTCTCTCTTCAAGTTGCTGCTTTATGGGATTCTTTTAACAAACAAAGACTGCATGGACTCTGACCAAGGAAACAAACCTCAGGACAGTCAGTGCACAGTAGTCCATGTCCTTGCCACCTGCAACACTCAGTTTATAATTTAACATGTATTTGATGCTCAAGTTTTGACAGCACCCTCAAATGACAATTTGCAATAGCATGGTAGCAAGGGCACGTGTCATTTGCAGGGCTGCACAGCCCACCTGAATATCTCTGTGTAGGAGAAATCCATCCTCAGAATGCACTGCAATTTTCTCAAAAGAGGGGCAAGCCTTGCAACAAGACAATTTATGAGAAATTAATGTATGGGTAAGTATAGGCTATGAGTCCAGGGAGCCACACTGACACTGCAAAGATAAGCAGCAGAAAATCTGTGTCTCTTCTGTTTAGAATGGGATTCTTTCTGCACACTAAAATCTAGGACACTAATCTTGGTGTTTACTTCATTTTCTTCTTTATGCATGGGCAGCTTGAATCTTAAAAATATTTAAAAGATAGAGCAGCTCACACAGCTGATCAGGGTTCCAAAAATGCCTTCCCATGCAAAGCAACTTTTCTTTCGTGCCCAAAATTATTAAAGCCCAGTTGCATCCAAAATTTATGGTTTGTTCTGAGGAAAAAAATCCCAAAAAATCCTAACCAAACCCACTAAACTGAAGCAGACCATTTTGTTCATCAGTACAAAGTCTCTGGTCTGCTTTCAAGGTGCAGCAAGCTGGCTGTACATACTGTCTCATGCTGAGGGTGTTTAAACTCTCACCCTTAGCTCTTCCCAAATGATTACACTTTGCTACCACAAGCACTGGGATAGAACCCACCTTGTGTTCCATCATCGCCAGGCTACAATCAGTAAAAGGCAAGACCTGCCCTGCAAGTGTGGGTAAGCCCTGTCCATCTAGACACCTATTCTTTAGCTCAGGCAGGATAGGATGTATAAAGCCACACAAAAGATATATATAAATGTTTTCTGCAGCCGTATCCATCAGTGAATTGGGACCTCAGTTTACATCCAACCCATAGTCTTCATCAGGGTCCAAATCCTTACTGAAAACAAAACAAACTTTCTGATGTCTTCCTTGGCTTTCCTACAAGCAAGAGCATGATAAAGTGGTTTCGGAGTGCCTTTCTTTACCTGTGATGTAGGAATTACTTCTTTATATTTTCCTCTTCAAAAGGCTTCTGTAAAAGCCACAGATACTTTCAAGGAAAATATAGTAGCAAGACATTTCTACTAAGAAGAGGGGCCAGAAATACATTAAGTTAGAGATAGCTTTGCTCAATTTTAAACTGTTAAAATTTTAATACTGACTTTAAAATTAAATGTTCTTGGAGTTTTCCAGAACTGATGTCAAAACTGTTACTACTGTCATAAAGAGACAGCTGGAACCACTTTGAACTGATGAAGAAAGGATTTCCTTGGTAGGCTTGGCAATCAGACAAAAGGAGTTAGTTACAAATGTAATTTTTCTTTACAAGTCTATCAGTGCAGTTTTTGATTCATAGTTAGAGAGGCATACACGACTGAGCATTGCTGAAGGATAATGGGAGAGTTCTATAAATAATGGCAAATTGGAGATTCATGAGCGCTTCTTCAGAGAGGGTGAGTTTGTTCAAACCAGTGATTTCTCAGTTTTCAATCTCCCTTTGAGGGACCTGACATATGTTAGTAAAGAACTGCAGAGAGGTGTGTGCACTGAAGTCATTTAAGCCGTGCTGTGCCAGGCTCAGACCAGCTGAGACTGCCTGGAAGATCAGTGGCACTAAAATTCATTCCCAAGGCAGAGCATTAGTATGACTTGTCTTTCCTCAACAAGGATGGTAAAAATCTACAGGCTAAAACTATCTAAAGATCACAGTTGTAACGTATTTTAATGTTTTTTTCTGACTCTCACCTTGAAGGGTAGAACGGTTTTTACAGTATAAATTTTATACATTTTATTTTTTACTTATCATTGTTTTATTTCTTAATTAAAAGTAGAAAGGAAGAATAGCCCAAGATCTTAGCAATACCTGACTTTTCAGGCAAGAAAGTGTGTATTACCTACATGACAGGAAATAGATTAAACATGTCGAAAAAATGGTGCAATTAAAAAAATCTGAATGTATCTTCAGGGCAAAACAAAAGAAAACAAAATAATGTAGGATGTACAAACCTACCAATACTGTCTAGCCACATAATTAAATTTACACATTTTAGAAAAGAACATGGGACATTTCTAGGCATAAATGTAACTGCACAAAAACGTAAGGCCTGAAGGTTTTTCTCAGCCTTTTTCCCTGTCCCCTTCTCTCCAAGGATTTGCTGTGAGTCTTCAGGTGATCCTGTCACATCCCAAAGCTGTATTCAAGCGTCGTGGTTCTCAGCCAGGAATGCAAGAATCTGATTTTCTGAAACAGATAACAACAGTGGAGGAACTGGAGCCAAAAGCAAACAATTGCACAAAGGTACCGATTTCCACATTTTCTGAAAAGCCTTTTTGTCATCTCTGTAGATGGCTTTACAGACACAAATGTTATTTTCTAGGTTCTTGTGTGGCACACACGGACAGAGAAAGTGAATCTAGCTAACGAGCCAAAGTACCACCTGGACACAGTCAATATTGAGGTATGACGTGGGGAGACAGTCCGCCAGCAAGAGCAGGACCGTGGAGGTGTCAGCACGTGTTCCAGTTCAGACAGCTAGAATCATCTGGTTCTGCCTGAGACCTGATGGACTTCTGTGGAAACAAAAGGAAGCTGTCAGAGACTCTAATAAGCAAATCAAGTGGGTGTGCTTTGTTCTAACTTGTCTGCATGCATTTCTGAACCCTCAGCTTAATAAACTGACACTTACCTTTGTTTTAACGCTGTTTCCACATAGAGAAACATGGCTGCAATGGAGTATTTTCAAAATCATTATTTATGTATATACTTTTTGTATTTATCCAGCTTAATGGTGTAATTATAAACTGATTTTAACTCACGAACTGTTGGTCTAAATATCTGTATAATTGGATCCTCCAAACTGAACATGTTTTACTTCATTATAAAAGTAGCGGTCAAGTAGGTCTGCTATTTGACAATAATGAAATAAAAACCCACAATCATTTATGGATTTATCCTTTTAATATAGGGAAATAACATTTTATCATTACGAGGCACCATAAAATGTAAACACAATCACTGTCATAAACCTGGATTTCTCTGCAAGACAAAATATATCTGTTCACATTGAGTTACCTTGAATGCATATTGTGCTGTCAGTTCTCATCTTTAACACTGTGCACCTGCCTCCTGAGCCAGGTCGGAGACTTTACCATGGGAAACTTAAATGCATCAAATGCTCATCTTTAAAAGAATAAACTATGGATTTGTAGAACTACAGTAACATCCAGGTTTATCTTTCTTTCAATAACCACGTTCCCTGTTATGCACACCATAATAACATCACAGTGAAATGTATGATGAAACAAAATTTGTTTGATACACTAGAAAACATTGCTCAGTGATACATTTACATTCTATTTATATATGATTAAACATTTGTTCATACAGTACCTTCTACAGGATTACTGGGTAATTTTGAGGGGTTGGGGTTCATATTTTTGGATATTACTAACATGATAGCTACATCCCTTATATGCAAACATTTGATCTAGAATTTTGAGGGAAAAAAATCAGTATGTGGTTAAGCAGCTTCTTAATATGGTCTATGAAATCATATGCATTGTATGAAAATGCTTCCAATGATGTATAAATATATTCTTGATCTGCTTTTCACTACATCAAATTTAAATCAATATAGACCACAACACGGTCAGTCAGTTATATTCTTAATCTGAACAGCTGGGAAAAAAGAAAAAGAATATATATGTACACGGAAGGAACAGCAAAAGTAAATGTATTTGAACAAGGAATGTTAGGTGGCTGTTCTGGGAAAGATTTCTATTGCAACTTTCATTTCCACAGTTGTGTGCTGAGAGTCTGGCCAGAGGAGCTTCCAGTCCATCCTGCGGCTGTGCTGGGGGGCTGGCCAAAGCCCATCACGTTGCTGGAACTGCTGAGGTTCATTCCAGCCATTTGCTGATTCATCTGCAAAGGACACACACACATGAGCCTGGTTAGCACTGGCACTGAAACATAGCATGCTGCTAGCCAAAAGCAGTCCTGCCTACAACCAGCCACCCAGTTATGAGTATATTTCCCTAAAAGTATTTCTCATTAAATAAAAATATTGACTTCATCTAAGTTTCTAAGTCTTTTGCCACACTACCAGCTTTTCTGGAGCCCTTCAATCACCAACATACATCAGCTGATGGGCAGCAGCACTTGGTATATATGTCACATCTGTATGAATGTTCCACTAGAGAACTGACAGCATGTGAAGGAGGTGGCCAATGTGGCTGGTTGGTAAAAGTTTGCTTTCAGTTTCAAAGCTAATGAACAAAATTGTGGCAACTGTGATAAAGAAACACCAAAGCTAGTAATACAGTCTTGTCTGTACTTGCAGCTCCAGATTTTTTTTCCCAGCAGCATTTCTTTGGAGACTTCATAATCTTGACCACACCAGTTTTTATACAAATTGTCCATTTAGATGGCAAACAACAAAGAATGAGGTGGATTTATAAACTTGAGTGTTATCTAAATCTAACCACCCTTGCTAAAGAGTTTACTCAAGATACTGTATTTCCTTAAAAAATGAGTAAAATAATTCACATGAAATTAAATTCACATGCATTTAAGATCCTGTTAAAGGTGGGAAAGAATTCAAAATTCAGCACATTCACTTCAGGGATGTTGCAAAACCATTTGTACTCTTTACAAATATCTAGTCACTGTAATTTTCAGTGATCAATGTCAAAATGAGTTTGAGAGCAAAAGAGCATTTGGAGCAATTAATAATCAGAGCCAATGAATAGGGATCTTGGATAACTAACATTAGATTCAAGTTAAAGGCAGCACAAGGTAAAAGTCAGAGCTCATGTAAACATGAGCGAACAATACCAGGTTGCAAAAGGAAACTGAAACACTGGTGAAAAATTAGGTAAATTGCAAAGTACTATTTCAGGGTAAAATTAAGTTCTGTGTGCTTTCACGCAGAATTGTGCGTCTGCAAGAAACAACCCACCACTGAACCTGGAAATCTAAAAAAAGCTGATGAAAGCATGCTTTACCCACTGGTTCATCTCTTCTGGAGTAGAATTCTTAAGCAGCAGACTATATAAAACATGTTAGTCTGGTAAGTAAAGCAAGCTCTCCCGCTTTCAACTGGAGTCAGAGTTTAGATCAGAGTTCTACAGACTGGAATGTCATCTTACTGACAAAATCTGATGTGCAAGAGGTACAAGAACATGTGAAGAGCTTGTTCTAGGAGTCAACTTTTAGCATATATTTGATAAGAGGCAAGATTTTAATTTCAAAGCTGATACGGGCCTTTTTAGAGCTAGCAACCTAGGAAAAGACTGTCACCAGTAAATCCACAGATTTTTTTTGAGCTGACATTTTGAAATTCTCACCCTAAAGAATTACTTTTCAAAGCAGGATGACAGCCTGTATTTCCAAACAGGGGCTGTTTTATCCATGTAGGAAATGCTGTTTACCTTCATAAATGTTCACAGCATAAGACTGAGCAGAACAGTAAAAATTTATATCATCCTATTTAAGTCAGTCACCAAGGTTCTCTTCCTGAATTACTAAATAAGCAGCATGGAATTATTATATTGTTATCATAACTCAAACAATAGTGTGAAAAAAAATAGTTGTTACCATCCATGCTGCACTCCAAGGGAATAATTTAGGTATGTTCTCTCTGCCTTGCCTTGCCCCAATTAACTCTCAAATACCTGATTTCAAGATGTTTCCTTTGAAAACGTACAAATACAGTACTACATGTACATTAACACTTCTAGAGAACCTTTTAAACTTGTTTTAAAAATAGGATGGACATGCTACAGATAAATAACAGATGTGCCTAAACAAATTATCTACAGGAAAATGTTAAGAGCACAAAGCACTTCACATTCCACCAAAATTTGTCCTGAAGTCTGTGAATGAAAGTATTCATTGTTAATGGTTATCCTCAAGCAGTTAAATTCTGCTTTTAGTTATAAGGCTGTGTTTACATTTCAGAACTCTGTAACACTAGCTAAGCTAAGCTTTTTACCTGGCTGGCTCTGATGGCAGGATGGGAAGAGCTATGGAAGCAGAGAACTGAGTTTGGTCTACCTTGGCAAAATCATTCTCTGCTTATGTAGTAGTTATCTTTAATCAAACTATTCACTATTTGTTAACATGTGCCTCTGAGTAGTCCATAGTCCAGCAGCCTGTAACTTGGCTATACCACACCTTCCTCCTACAGCCATGCATTTTGTATCTGAAACACATCATCTTTCCTAAAGCACTCTTGCCTGGGAACAGCCAGTCTTTACCTGAGAGAGGTTCCATTGAGCTTGTTGGTTTTGTTGCAATCCATACTTGTTTTGTGGTGGTGTGACCATCTGTCCCACCATTCCACCTTGAGGTCCAACGACAGTTTGAGGAAGTCCCATCACACCAGTTTGTGCAGCACCAGTAAATCCATTGGGCATTCCCATTCCCATCATGCCTGTGCTTTGTCCCATGACTGGCACTGATTGTCCCATCATATTTCCCATCATCCCAGTTGCTGCTGGCACAGGAACTCCCATGGCTGGAAAGCCTTGAAAGTGAGTTGATGGTTGTGTGGTAAATGGCATAGAAGACGACCCCATGAACATACCTGTACCAGAGAAGGGAAGATTTCAGCAGAAGTGATTTTCCTCCCCCATCCCATAATTTAGAAGTGCACCAAAATAATTTTAAGGCAAATTTTGTCCAATTGTATGTCACTGCTGCCAATTTAACTTCTGGTAAAAGCAAAAAATCACTTTAAAACTATCACAGGAAAGGGCCTCACCATGAGATTAACTGCCAAGAAGAGTTTGGCATCCTGGTCGTAAACCAGAATCTTTTAATTGCTGTATTGGAAGTCTTTGTTTTCACACGAACATAGCTAAACCAAAGCTCTTGACAGTTCTGTAGGGATCCTGGCAGCCTGCTGGCTGCACAGTAGAGACTGAGGCCCTCAGTGATGAATTACATGGCAGAAGCAGAGTTCACAAATCTTTCAGTAAATTGTACACTTGATAATTTAAACAGTTATAAATAAATTAAAATCACATGCTGTGTTTTTCTTTAGCTTCCATATTACATACCAGTAATTTTTCTCAGTTTTATAAAAGCTGAAAATAAAAACCTTCTTTTGATATAGTTAGCAGGTTAGCTTTATACTTGTAGGACATAATTGTTCTAGGTAAAGATTTAAATAGGTAAAGATTTAAATAGGACTGCACAGAAACCGTCACAAAATTATTTACCCGGAGCATTTTGCTGCTGCATGGTTCCTGTGCCATACAGTGATAAAATGGAGTCTTTGGAGAGTTGTTTCTTTGCTGACTCTTCGGATTTTGTTGTTTGCTCAGTAAATAGATCAAGATCCCCGGCTGCTGCAGACAAGGTGGCAGCTGCTGGTTTAGTGGAAGTGCTCTGGGAAATAAAAGTCAAGACAGACTACTGAAAGAAACCAGGAAAAGATGTTATATTAAATATTTACTGTGCAGTCTTGCTCCTCAAACAAATAAAACCTCGTTCATTTACAGAAACTAAATTTAAGTGAATGAGGATTTAAAAATACGTGGTATGACTAAAGACAGAAAAAAGCAGTATATGCAATATGGAAAGACCATCAGACCAGCTGGAGGTTACAAAACAAAGAAAACTAAATCCTCAACCAGCTTCAGGGCATACACATACAGATTATTCATTCCTGTTGCTTCTACATTTTTCATCAGTGAGAAGCATAAATCAAGAGCTGGAGTTAGATTATGAAAAATAATTAGGAAATCAATAAGGAGATTAAAATTCACATCTCATTAATCCTCTCATTGGCAGAATAGATTAGAGAA
Organism: Dasyornis broadbenti; assembly: GCA_013397935.1. Taxonomy (NCBI): domain Eukaryota; kingdom Metazoa; phylum Chordata; class Aves; order Passeriformes; family Dasyornithidae; genus Dasyornis; species Dasyornis broadbenti. The sequence continues at coordinate 1,183,888 of VZRN01003662.1, read as the reverse complement.
CAGCTAAAACAAAAGATTAAGTGCTTTGAAATGTATCTTTGGAGAAAAGGCAAAAATAAAATTTTGGTTATGTACTTCAAGTAATAAAATTTCTAAAATACATTGTTTATAATTGGCTTAGAGTTCTTTAAGCACGTTTTACTTATTGAGAAAGCATAATTATCTAAAACTTACTGTAATCTACAACTGAAAAACTAAAATAGAGGCTGGCTGGCAGGTTTTGTACTGCTCTTGAAAATAGAATGTTTTGTAAACAAATTACATCCAGGTGCCTCTCCGTGCTGTTATTTTGCTGCTCATACCATACAGTTCCATATGGGGACTTTCTTGGGGAACCAGGCAATACATGGGTTGTTGTTATATTCCTTAAAATACACAACTCATCCTGTTACCAGTGGGAACTTTTAATGCAAATTGCACATTGAAAAAGAGCCAGGACTGCAAATCATACTTAAACTATGGCCTTATTTTAGTCCAGCTAAATGATCCCCAACTGCTTAGCATATACCTACTGCATCCCACAGCTTGTGTGAATTTCAGCTTTCCCATACCAAAGGAAAATCTTCCTTGGAATACCACTGTGAATGAATTCAACATGTAACCAGGTTTACTGAGATCCTATACCCGAGTTTATCAGACAGACAAGAGGACACCACAAAATACACAGACATGGAACACGCCTATAATCTTCCTTAAAGCAACAATCTCCAATCTGCTGCTCTTGCTGGCATGCTGCTGACTAAGCCCTGAAATGTCCACTATGGTCACAATGGATTTGCACAAACATCACAATACAAATGTTCAGTATGCAGCTTCAGAAAACACATGATGTATGTGATTTCTGAAATGCTAAAACCTCTAGAATAATGCAGTGCCATAGATTAGGGAAGAAAAATCTAAAGAACAATTCTGTTACCAGTTAAATTTGCTAGAAACCAGCAAGAAAAAGGAGCACAGATTCACATAGTTGATGGTGAAAAATCTCCAAAACTGCTGTAGAAAGGGAAGAGAAAAAACCAAAAATGGGAACTTTCTGGCATCTGAAAAACCTGCATTTATACTACAGCCAATTTGGGCCAAGGTGAATAGGACTTAGTGGGCAACCAAGAGTGGGCTCACAGCACCACAGAGGGAAAACAAACAGAAAAAGACCTGTGAAACCTTCTCTCTGGGCAGTGTACACTTTAATTATCAATTTCTTTCTGTACATACTAGAAAAGCTTCTGCCTCTTACTTACTACTCACAAGAATATCTGATTGCAAACCAAATCAATTTCTATTTAAGTGGGTAATAGGAAGCCTTCTCTATTTGAGACAATTCTTTATCAGTGTGACATACGCAGTCTTTAAAAATACCAGTCAGATTTAACAATACATCTAGGTAAAAGCCCATCCCGACCAGCAGTGTTGTTTTCCTGTGCATACACCCAGGAAGGCCCATTATTGAATTGTTCCCTGCTGACACGGATCTCCTCCCATGGCACCTGCCTAAGAGAGCCCCTGTGTGATAGCCGTGCTCGGCAGACTGCAGGAAGGAGGACACAGGGCCAGTGGAAGTGAGTGAACACAGGGGGCTTCCCCTCTGCTGTTTGCACTGCAGCAGGGAAGAGCTTTGCTTTTCTCTAGAAGGGAGAGCTGTAAACCTGCAGGACTGATCACATTATGTTTACAATGTAAGATTAAATGTTCATTTAATGTCTCTTCATTCAGTTTGGTTTTGGAAGATCCTCAAAGGAGCCAAAGCACTGGACAAGCGCTCCCTGAAGTGTTCATCAGCTGAATAAATGGAAGGTAATGCAAAATACATGGCAAGAAAAGACCAGGTGGCATCCTGGTTAAAAAACAACCAACACTGACATGATTTTCGTATATCTAACATTGTCATGCTACCCAAGACCTCTGTAAAAACACACCTGGCATTCATATAATAATTTTCCTACACACAGTGCTCTCAGACAGTCATTATGCCAAACCTAAATGCTCATCAGATGCTTAAGGATCATACTGCTAAGCAGTTTCATTATATTAGTCCAAAAAAATGTTTCCAACAAATTGAAAGAGAGGTGGTAACAGAGGAAATGAAGAGGGAAGTGGTGGGACATGTGTAGTTGAGAGAAGGACTGCAGGACAGAAAAAAGCACATGTGCACTTTCCTGCTACCTGCATGCCCCTGGCTCTGGCTGGTATCTAGGAAAGCAGGGACGGGGTCTAGAAAACCAGGCCTCTTCTGTTTTCCATATGTACGGTGGTAAATAATGGCCCCACGCAACATTTTCGATTTCTCTCTGTTGACTGGAAGAGCTACCTGTATAAGGAAAATACAGCCTAGCACATAATTATTCCTACACAAGCAAGCAAGTAAGGTACTAAGTACATTATTAAGGTCTTAAATTCGGGGTACAATTCTTACCCTTTTTATCTTTGCACTGTAAATGGATTCAATGTTTATTTCAACTCTTCCTGGTTTTGATTTTGCATATTTTGTTTTTATACATCTACACAGTTCCATTAAAAATAATAAACTTTTATTTCCTGGTAATAACTGATGAGGAAATGAGCACTCAACTATATTCAGTTCACAAAGAAAAATACTAAGAAATCTCATCTGTTTTCTTCCTTTTAGGAATTATCAGCAATATCTGAAACAGTCAGATTAAGATTTCTATCCCTTTCTCAGATCATATCCAAGAACATAATTAACCTTACAATAAGATTAAAAATCCAACTTTATTTTTTGCTGGATGTCCAGTACTCACAACAAGCAATACAGCGTTTTCTTTGCAATCAACCTTGTCTAGGCTTGAAAACATTTATCTCCGCTGCAGTCCCATTTCTATCTCCTTCAGATTTCCCTTCTCTAGAATTCAAGGTAAATTTCCATTCCTCTAGACTCTGTCCAGCTGACTCCTATTCTGGAGTATGATGCCTGCTCTTCCACTGTGTTCCACCTAAGGTGTTTAAAGTACCAAAGAGAGTATAATCATAGATTCATAAATGGTTTGGGTTGGAAAGGACCTTAAAAATCATCAAGTTCCAACCTCCTGACATGGACAGCGTCACCTTTCACCAGATCAGGTTGCTCAGAGTCCTGTCCAATCTGGCCTTGAACACTGCCAAGGATGGAGCATCCACAACTTCTCCAGGCAACCTGTTCCAGAGTCTTACCATCCTAACAGTAAAGAACTTATTCCTAATATTTAATCCAAACCTATCCTTGTTCAGTTGGAAGCCATTTTCCCTGGTTCTGTCACTAGACTCCCTGAAGAAGAGTCTCTCCCCATCCTTCCTGTAGTCCACCTTCAAATACTGAAAGGTCACTATAAGGTGTCCCAGAGCCTTCTCTCTTCTCCAGGCTGAACAACCTTAGCTGTCTCGTCCTGTCTTCACAGGATCAGTGCTCCATCCCTCTGATCATCTTCATGGCTGTCCTCTGGACCTGCTCCTATAGGTCCATGTCCTTACTATGTTGGGAGCCCAGAGCTGGACGCAGCACTGCAGGTGGAGGTCTCATGAGAGTGGAGCAGAGGGGCAGAATCACCCCTCTTGACCTGCTGGTCACACTTCTCCTGATGCAGCCCAGGATATTGTTGGGTTTCCAGGCTCAAACTGAATATTGCTGGGTCACATTCACATTTTCATCCACCAGCACCCCCAAGTCCTTCTCTGCTGGGCTGCTCTCAACCCACTTACTGCCTAGCCTGTACTCATGTTTGGGATTGCTCCAACTCCATTGGAAGGAATGAAACTTTTGCTTTCAGATACCTGAAAATATAGATGGGTGTAAAATAAACATAAGCACAAGCTACTGATTTCAATTGATCATATTGGAATAGGACTAAATAGCTCTCCAGTAAGACTCTGCTTAAATAACACTCAAGACAAAACAAACTTCTGAATCAACCCATTTTTACATAAATCTAAGGACTTTGACACATTAACATCACCAAAATTCATCAATAACTTGAAGCTTGTCTGCTGATCTATGTCAACCATGCTAAGTACACACACCTGACCTCAGGGAAAAATGAGTATTTATGAACATCTATTTATCTAAAATCCCCCACCACTTTACACTAGAGTTTGTCAGGTATGAATAATGAAATACACTCTTATGAAAATACACTTTTGTAGCCACTGAACTGATTCTTCACTCCCAATATTGTACAATTCAAATCAGGTGCACACAGACACAGACACACACACACAAAATCCAAAAAAGTTTAAGCTGACTGGATTTTAGTGTCCTGCTTGGAGAAAGGCTTATATTAAATATTTCATGGAATTAATACTTCTAAACTTAATACCTCACAGTTCTCCCTTTCTCTTCCTCCCTACAAATTTCACTGAAGAATGAAGATCACACTTTTGCTGGAAGACATACCATACAAAATTTGAAATTAAAATCTGGCTAAAAAAATTTAGGAAATTGTTTTAGGTATAGGTAAAAATGATAGACCTTTGTTCAGTTTCTATACAATGGCAACAAACTCTATTCTAATACCTATAATTTAGCTATGCCCGCTTCATGTGAAAAAACATCATTAAACATATGAAATGTTCTTCTTTCCTTTCTATGCCCATGAATAATGCATAATTTATAGTATATGCCTTTTATCTAGTTCTAATGTAGGAGCCGCTTAAGGTAACTCATCTTAAACCCCCCTGAGCTAACTAATAGGCAAAATTCTAGAAAAAAAAATTACTCTGTCACATATTGTTCTTTACCAGTACTTTACAAATCCAACAGTCTGTATTAGCATCCAGTGATACAAAACAGTGGGAAGAAATATTTTAAATCTTTCTGAAAACTGTGATAAAGACACATATCTGAAAGCAGACTAAAAATGCACATGGATCCTCAATGCCCAAGTCACATTTGAAAAAGGAGAAACAAATGCTTTTATTTTCACTTGAAAATCATGTCTTGGCTACGATAATGGACATAAATCCTAAGGTTTGCAGACATCATGTTGTTTCAGTCTCATAATAAAACATTCAAGCATACATTTCTGTGCTCCACAGTGCCATAAAACAGAGTGCATTCAGCATTAAATGCTGCCTTTTAGGTTAAACTGGAGAAGAAAAGCAATCCTGTGAAAACTCAAGAGTCATACAGATCAGTTTGAGGAGCAGCATTAAACTCCCTTCTTTTTCAGAGCCCTCAGATTCCACTGTGGCACCTCAGACACACCTACAATGCAGAACATAATGGTAAATATCTCAATGAGAGAGCAAGCCATGCTCTTCCACATTTGATCCCTTCTTCCACTTCATTTTTTAAAACTTCAATACATTTTATTAATAGATATTCAAACAAGTTCAAGTTAAGGACTGGCCATGGATTTCTACTTTAAATTTTCCAGTTTCAAGCCCAGGAACTGAATGACAGGGTTACTCAACTGCTGATTTGAGTTCATGCCCACTTTACCAATTGCAGCCCCGCACAAAATAATTTCACATTATAAGCACACCTATTTTTTACCTCAAGAAATTTATAGATCAGGTCCTTAAACCCTCTCATAATAAGGCACCCATTCCAGTCTCCTGTATTCTCCTGACTCTTCTCTGAATCCCATACAACTTTTATCCATGTTGCAAGGTGAAAAATCTTACAAAATACTTATTGCACTGCCAAATGAGAGGCACCCTCAACTCCTGCCCAGTCTCAGTTCCCAGACTAGACATCACGATCCTGAAATGGAACATGTGCAATGTCTTGCTAATCCTGAAGCAAAACAGAATAATATTCTCTTTGCCCCACTTAACCAAGCAACCCATGTAAGCAGCATCAGAAACCTGTCCTCTGCTACCTACCCATGTTCCTGTCTCTTATCTGGAGAGATTATCTGATTGCATTACATTTTCTTTGAGATTACTGATTAAAAGGGGAAGATAACCAAGAATTAAATCTTGCAATATGCCATAAGGATCGTGTGCTTGATAAAAAAATGCTTGCTGAGAGTTCTGTCTGTTCCTCCTGATTATGGCACTCAGAAGAAAGAAAAATATCACTAGAAATCTGGACAGGTTTGTTTACAGCAAATGAATATACTAATGCTTTCTAGTATATAAACAAGGTGATATCAGATATTGAGAACAGTATTGTCCTTTCTACCACTTTTAAATCAATTTAGTAAGTACCATACTTAGTCTAGAAACTGGCACAAAGATAAACAATTTGTCAAAATATTCCTGTCATAGAAGGTCCAGTGACCAAATCCTTATCCTAGAAATGCATTTTAAATATTATATATACATATAATTCAGTATGCTTTAGCAGCCACTCTATTATTTAACCCATCACTAGTCATCATCATCTAGGCTATCACGCTTCACTTTGCTTTTTTTCACTCTTAAATATTCAGCCTTCTTTCGGATTTCCTGCATTCTACAGCTAAATCATTCTTTAACCAGCAGGTCATGTAATATGTTCGTGGAATAGAAACAAAAGAAGGCTTTTCTTTCTCAGGCTGTTCTTTTCTCCTGGGCACATAGGAGCTACATAGAGAAGTCATCAGTTCCAGCTTCAGAAAGGCTGGAATGGGGAAAAGCCAGAATTCAGTGATACCCGTTATGTGCAATACTACCACTGGCCCATTTATTTTGGGGCCAAGTGTAAACTGCACAATTCTAGATTTGAATTTACTCAATCTACACTCGAATAAATTTAAAAGGGAAGCTAGAAATGGGTTACTGCTTTTCATATCTAGCTCTACAGGGATCAATTTTGACATAGGGCATTAGAATAGCAGACAACAAGCACTCAAATACTGTTGTTCCTGGTACTTTGACCAGAGACTTCCAAAAGAGACAATAAAATCTACACCAATATTTTCCTTTACAATTTTAGCTAACACATCCAAATCTAAATGCAAATATACATTTTATTTCTCTCACTGTTTATGGGTAGCTTAAGGCATGGTGAGAAGTTTGCTCTATCTGTAGTACTATGTTTAAAAAGAAATGTGGCTTCAGTTGCTGAAACCCTACCTAGCATGTTGCACAAAGTCAGCCCTCAGCAGCAAGCAGGGGAAAGGAGAGTAAAGAATAAAGAATAAAATCTCCTGAATAACATGTATACGCTTTAAGGTACTCAGAACTGCCTTTCATCATTATCCCTTCCATTGTACATACTATGAAAACTAATGGATGAAGAGAAACAAGTACAGATCACAGGTGCCAGATCATAAATTCAAGAATACACACAATTCTTTCTGGTTCAGCAGAGTGGGACAGAAAGTCCTACATGAAAATAAGCAAGACATACAAGTTCCAAGATGAGACAAAAGACAGATCAGCCCAGGTAGCAATATTAATTTTTCTTGATATGCATTCTTGATGTTGAGTATGAAGCCTCAGACCCCAAATTTTTAGCAGATGTAGGAGAGAAGCATCTGCTGCAGCCTTTCCTAAATATCAGCATCACAAAGCAATGCGAAGTCTTAAAAAGGATGACTTGAAGCCAAATAACCTGAAAACATAAACTCATATTCAGCAATACCTATTAAAAAAAGAACAAGACAAAAGAATATAAATAAAGGGAAAACATTACTACCATCACCAGGGTAAGACAGAATCCAATTTAGGTGGATAACCAGAAGGAAAGACCACACCATCTACTTCTATATCCAGGAAGTGCAGAAGCTTGAAGAGGTGAGAAAAATATCAGTGTTACAGTTTAAGCATCTCCAGCCATGAGATGCTTAAGATGTGCTGGTAAGTGTGAATCAACAATTCTCTTGAGGAAAATACACATGCGCATGCACGTATTTACACATACATATAACTAAATAAACTTATTAAATTTTACCTGAGCAGGAGGTACTGCAGCTGCTGGTAAAGGATTAGAGATCATTGGGCCAAAGATATCCAGGTCATCATTCAGTGCTGTGACAGTAGCAGTGCCTCCATTTGTAACAGATGTTTCAGCTGGGCCATCTAAAAAAAACAACAGAATCATTTTTAAAGTGAAAATTATTAATATCTTAATATCATGAGACTAATTAAAGCTGTATATTCCCTCCTACCCTGCCCCCATCAAAGATGTACTCAATTTCTGAGATATTTTTCAGACTGTGATATTGTTCAGATTTTGTAAGGACTTCTTTCCTGAATAAGATGGGACATTATGTCCTTCAAGAAAACAACAAACAAAAACCAACGAACAACAAAACAAAACATTGAGAACTTCCCTAAGGACAGCCACACCAACTCGGTACACACTACTCATTTTTCAGGATTGTTTGCACACCAACATTTTTTGTAAGAATTTAAATAGATATCTTACTGAGAAGGCCCAAATTTGGTAGGCATGTATCAGACAAAACACACTCATCTGTGCTCCTGAATGAAAAATTGCATTTTAGAATCCATTAAGTTATTCTTGATATGTTAATTTACTCAAGAGTACGTAAGTAACTTTGTATTAGGGTAAAAGTCCATTCTTCCCCCTTTTTGAGAAGTACTTTGCACAGACTTTATTCTATAGTTCCACATGAACACACCTGCCAGGCACACTGAGCTAATTACCCATAAGAACCTACAGCTCTCGCTCTAAGATAACTTCCACAGCCTTGGTGTCTGTAAACCACTGTAACACAAGAACACATTTAGTGATCTATGTGAAAGTGGATACATGCAGGACAAAAAAAGGGCTGGAGAACTATGCTTTAAAGAGAATTGCAAGAAAACACTTTAAAAGATATAAGGACAAAAACACCACAGAAGTGTTTTTAAGGAAGAAAGTACCCATTTCTCTTTTGATTTTAAGCTGCTCAAGAAGAAGTGGTAAGAATTGTATAATAAATTTATACCTAAGCATATCACAAGTGCCATTACACAGAGTTTGACAAATACAAAAGTGGCTCTAGTTTCTGCTGAACTTTATAATGACTGCATAGTCCTAACAGCAAGTTTAAGAAAGCTTTTATAGGTAAAAGAAGAAGTTAAGTCTAAAATGATCCAATCTCAGTGCAAAAGTCAGGCTTCAATAGTAGAACAAACTAGCTGAATCAAGTCAAAACCCTCTCTCCAAAAGAAGCACCGCCATGACTGGCACAGCTGTTTATACATCACAGGAGGGTCAGTATTCCAAAATCCCTAGATTACAGTACACTGAAAAAACTGCTACTAACATCATAAGGCTGCATTCTGAAACAATCCATTCAGAAGACCATTACCCAGAGATGCTGTGCTGGTTTTGGCTGGGATAGAGTTAATGTTCCTCACAATAGCCTGTATGGGGCTGTGTTTTGGATTTGTGCTGGAAACAGGGTTGCTAACACAGGGATGTTTTCATTATTGCCAAGCAGTGCTTGCACAGCATCAAGGCCTTTTCTGTTCCTCACCGTACCCCACCAGCAAGGAGGCTCGGGGTGCACAAGGAGTTGGCAGGGGACACAGCCAGGACACGTGACCCCAACTACCAAAGGGATATTCCATACCCTACACATGATGTCATGCTCAGTATATAAAGCAGTGGGAAGAAGAAGGGAAGGAGGACTTTTGGAGTGGCGGCGTTCGTCTTCCCAAGTCACTGTTACATGTGATGGAGCCCTGATTTCCTGGGGATGTCTGAAAATCTGCCTGCTCCTGAGGAGTGATGAATGAATTCCTGGTTTTGCTTTGCTTACATGCACGGCTTTACCTGTTAAACTGTTTTTATCTCAACCCACAAGTTTTCTCACTTTTACCCTCCTGATACTCTTCCCCACCCAATGGGGAGAGTGAGCAACTGGCTGTGTGGGGCTTAGTTGCCAGCTGGGATTAAACCATGACAGATGCCTTCTCATTTCGGTCTGCCTTCCATCTCCAGTGGAAGGTGTCTCCCTTCAGCTGCCTTGCATGAAAGTATTTATTTAAAGATAAATAATGTCACTGCCATTTATTTAAAAACTGGATACAAAAATCACAAATGCCAAAATCTGACAATGTGGAACACATCTGAAGCTACCACCATCCATGCATGCGTCAATTTAGCCTTGCTCTACAGATGCTAACCACTGGCCTTAGTATGTATAGGAAATGTGGCATAGTTATAGCAGCTACAGAAACCACAAATTTGAACTGACTTCAGTCTTTGTAAAATCCTCAGCATATTTTCTGAGCCCTAAGTACACATTTTTCCTATCTTTTTCATTTTCAGGGAAATGGAACAACCAAGCGGAAAGGTGTTGGTTTGCAATTCTTTGCGAGCTGTATGCTTGGTTTTGTTACTACTTTAGATACACCATTTTTTATACTCTTATAAAGATAAACTTATATATAGTTATATATACTAAGTATACTTATATATATATATACACACTTAGTATATACTTATATATACTAAGTATATAAAGATATACTTAGTATCAAACATTGACATTATTACCTCTCAAACTTGCATGCCAGCTAACAGACCCAAACAACAAGAAAAAAAATACCTTGAAGGCAGGAAAATGCGAAGGACAAAATGAGTGTCATTTGGAAGAAACTGAACCCCACCAGGTATTTTTATTGTCCAAACTTGTTCAAAGTATGTGATGACAACTGTGCTGTCTGCAAGAACTGAGACTGACCCAGTAACTCCACAAAGGCAATGGGCCATGGGAATGAGGACACTACCAGATCTTCTATGCTGAGTAAAGAGTGACGCTTGAGGAATGTGAAGCAGCCACTTCAGCCAGTTTCATTACTCTGTTGTGATTTGACTTTGCTGGGAGACTGCTGTTGCAATGATTCTGAACAGCAAAGTTACAAACTCATCTATGATTATGACAAAGTTACTTATATCTTAATGCAAAGATCTCCTCCTTCCCTTACTTCTGATGAATGGAAGCCAGTGGACAGCAAAATGACCACACGTGTTATCTGCCCCACCATTCCATCCACATTAGTCTCTCAGATATGTGCAAATAAATATACTGGCGATTTAAGCACAAGCTTCTTTTGAGGTCATTCTGCAGACTGGCAGTTCCAAAAACATCTCCCCAAAGGTTCACTGTTTCAGATAAATTTAGGAATGAACTGTGCATAATTTTCAAGCAAAAAGACTGTCACGAATTAATAATTTAATGCTCTCATTTTCTCAGGCACATGTATTAAAAAAATATCTCTCTTGTCATATTCCAAAGTAGTTTAGTCTCCGTGAATGTAAAGGAGTTTAACATGGAAGACTGAAAATTTAAATGCAATCCTTTACTAAAACAAATATTTCACATATTTAGAACATTCATGACAGAACACATTTGCAAAAACATACTATTTTTCAAGATTTAATATGTTGTTTATAAACCCAGATTTTTGCTAGATTGTTTCTGTAAGAGTGTTATTTGGTAATGTACATGCCTTTCATCTCTTACTGAATAAATATCTCCCTGTCTCCACTGGTGGAGAAACCAGGTATTTTGAATTACTGTTTACAACACAGTTTTAAGCCTGTATAACAGATGATCCTGTTTGACTGATTTCTCAAAATGTAATAGTTGGAATATTTATATCTATTAAAAAGAAACTACAAAAACATTCCCCCTTCCCTACTGAAAGAACTAAGTTTCATAATACAGAAAAAACCTAACAGTGTTTTCACTCCAGTTTATTACTTGTAGTAGTATTAGTGTCTCCATTTAAATGTATTTCCATGCAGGCATATACAAACTTGTTTTTCAACATAATAGTTCACAGTTCTTATACAGCGATTATGGATATTCTCAGCTTCAACACTCCAGGTCATGGACTAGGATGCACTTCTTCCTTTCCCTTCTCATTTTAAAATATTTCTGTAGTATAAGAAAGATACTCCTGCAGAGTTCTGGGTTTTAATTTATTCTAAGTATATCACTATTCACTCAACTTGTGCCACCTACCATTAAAACCTGATTAGAAGAGGTGGTGTGTATATGAGAGAAGGAAACACAGCTGTCACCTTTCCAGGGAATGGGTAAAAATCAGATTAAGTTACATGGGCCTGTCTGAATATTTTGAGAAATTTATAGCTTCAACCATCACAGGATTATTTTGAAGCAATTGGCTTTTGATAAACAGTACTTGCATCACTTTTCTGGAGAACGCATCCATAGCCAGGAATGAAATGTCAGATGTAGCGGAAACCACTGCAATGAGAGCAGATGCAAGGCAGAGCTTCCATGCTCAGTCAGAGAAGGGAACCTGCAGAGTCCAATAGATGCTGTTCTTCACCCTTGCTCATAGGTGTGGTTTCAAAACTTCTCTTCTTACAATTTATGACATTACGGATAATCTCTGACTGCTGTCTGCCACACTGTAACAGCAGATGATGCTTCTGACTTCAGATTAGGAAGTCTTGTTTCAGTTTGATAGCAGAAACAAAAGCTATTTACCAGAGAGTATTTAATAATATAGTGAAGGGTTCCAGTGAAGTTTACCTTTAGTTTTTTTCCTGTATATATTTTATTAATTCCTGACATGACAATTTCCAATTCAGTGCTGCTTTCTGTTATTCACATACATCATAGCTTTCATATACATCATCAATCCTTGCTATATTATCTGCACCAATAGTGAGAACGACCAGCAGAAGGATTTCAAAGGCACAGCAAGAGAGGAAACGGCAAAAAACCAGATCTGGTCTTAAACTTTGCATTATGTTTCCGAAACTCATTTTTTAAGGACCAAACTATTGACAAGAACTTTGTTACTGAGCAGCCATGTATTTTTATATATACAATCATTTATGACAGCCATAACAAGACTTGCAATAGAGAGGGAATATGCATATGATCATTTTTTACACCAAATTACTAGAAAGGCAGTACTGAGAGAAACAGGTCAATAGTTCCAACAAAAATCTGCGGTAAAGATGCAAACAAAGTCTGTGTGGCCAAAATTATTTCACAATTATTTAATGCATTAGTAGAATTTTGTTTCTTGCTAAAACCTTTGCAGAGGTGAAAAAGCATTAATAGGGAGGTAATTTCTATATAATACTTCTGAAAATAAAATGTGGCAAGCCAAAAAGCTAGTAATGCTGTATGCCTCAAGTGGTTGTAAATGTTTTCCTTTTGGGTAGATATACTGCTTACCTATGCATAATGTGAACATTGCAGTAATATTATAAATGTTAACATATTTACAAGCTCAAGGAGTGGGGCCCTGCAAACCTCACGAGGTTCAACAACGCCAAGTGCAAGGTCCTGCACCAGGTCAGGACAACTCCTGCTATCAATACAGGCTGGAGGAAGAAAGGATTTGTACTTGCAGCCCAGAAACTCAACTGTATCCCAGGCTGCATCCAAAGCAGCGTGGCCAGCAGGTCAAGGGAAGGGATTATACTCCTCTACTCCATTCTGATGAGATCCCACCTGGAGTGCTGCATCCAGCTCAGGGGACCCCAGCACAGAAAAGACATGGACCTGTTGGAGCAGGTCCAGAGGAAGGCCATGAAGGTGATCAGAGGGATTTCTCCTATAAAGAAAGGCTGAGATTGTTGGGGTTGTTCAGCCTGGAGAAGAGAAGGCTCCAGGAAGACTTTATTGCAGCCTTTCAGTACGTAAAGATTGGGACAGACTTTTTATTAGAGCCTGCAGTGATACAAGGGGTAATGGTTCTAAACTAAAACAGGATAGATTCAGACTAGATATAAGAAAGAAACTTTTCATAATGAGGGTTGTGAAAGATTGCTCTAAGAGGCTGCCCCTTCCCTGCAAACATTCAAGGTCACGTTGGATGGGGGGCTCTGAGCAACCTGATCTAGTTGAAGATGTCCCTGCTTATGGTGGGGGGTTGGCCTAGATGACCTTTAAAGGTCCCTTCCAACCAAAACTATTCTATGATTCTAGGAGTCTATGATCTATATTTGTAAATATGATATTTATGTACTTATGAATGTATCTTTACTACTTCTTAAATGCAAATTTCCAGTTTAGGACCAACCACACTGCTTTGGTACTTACCCAACAGTACCGACAAAAGTACATTTCTTATTTATGCATCAGTTACATTTCATATCATTATTAACCTTTTAAAAATTCACAGAATTCTTTCAGAAAATATTTCCCATGCAGTAGCAGAAAAGCAGCTTTTAGCATATCACACTTTACCTCCAACCATGCCAGATGAATGCCCCACACATCAAATTCAGTGAATAATAACACAATAAATCTCTCTTCTTCTAGTCATTCATTGTCACTACAGTGGTTAATCCAGAATATGCAAGTGTTTATTTTATGAAGTGCACATCTAAACATGGCAAATGACGCAGAATATTTAAAATACACTTTTCTTCTTCCTGGTAATTTCGTAAGGTAATATAATTTAAAAATATTATTTTTTCCTCATTTTTTAATCTGTATATTAAAATAATTTCTAAGTGGCATACGTTGGCAAACACAATGATACCAAACTGCCCGTGTAACATTCCAATATTCCACATTTGTACACAGCTACTACACCATTTTTTACAAGATATTAAGAAATAATTTACATCAACCTGGCATAAGTGGAGACATCTACCTTGTAAGAAAAAATAAAAAGGAGCATAGAGCACAAGGTTAACACCAGACAGATGAAAATACAGCACCGCCAATCACTTAAGTGCTGAAGCACTGTGGTTTACACACTGCGACTTTCAAACTGAAGAATGTTTCCTATAGTTTTCCTATTAAAAATGCATGTAATAAAATCCTGTATTATTGATTTTAGTGTCAATTTTAGGTCTCCACGTTTTCAGAAGGGCATTCTTCCAGCATGGGTAAGATCCAAATACTTGCAGAGAAAAGCAGCTTCAGGCTTGGCCTACAGAAACAGGATGTTATTTCCCACTGCTTGGGAAGAGAGGGAAGGAATTTGGAGTTGCACAGCAAGAACACTAACACTACTGCTTGTAGAGAACATAACAACATTTAGCTTGTACGTGTCCATTTACTCACCTGTGTGTGGAGTACTGAACTAAAATCTATTCTGAATCAAAAGGCCAAAACCCATGAATGTCGGTGGATCATCAAAAAGTGAGTATCTAAACAGCATTTCAATAACAAACCTAAAAGAGCTCAGAAGAAACACAAATGTGATAGTGCCACCACTGAGGATATTATGCCTCTTCTCCTATTACAAGATTTAAAGGTACAATTTGCCTATGCATATTGAAAATTTTGCAATTTGTAAAGAAAAGTGAAAGAGATTTTATTTTTAGAAAACTGTCTAGCTACAATTTTCATAGGGTAAGTCCTATCTAAGGAAGCTTACCTTCTGATGAGGTCACTACTACAAAACCAACTGAGACAAAGATAGCAATGACCCAGAGACTAACACCATACCCAAAGCTACCACTGAGGGTTACTCAAGAAAATACTTTGCAAAGAAGCTGGGCTGTTCTGAAAGCCAAAATTATTCTAGTATGAATTCTGATCCATTAAAATTACTTAACCTGCTATCACAAATGTTTTTGATCTGCCCTACTAAAAGCTAGTACTATACTTCATTTGCAGAAATGAAGTCCTAAGAGAATGAATCCTCATTAGTAACATGTCTGCTCAGTAAGAAAAACGAGCTAAGCAATCATATCCATTTTAATATTATTTGATATGACATATCAAACATTTTAATCAACAGTGCATTGCTGCAGCAAAGATGAGTGGAATTCTGGGCTGTATCCACAGGGGTGTTACTTGCTGAGACAAAGATGTGATCATCCTGCGCTCAAATCAGCACTTTCCAGGCTTCACCTGGAGTCTGTGTCCGGTTCTGGCCCTACAGTTCAAGACAGACACAGACTGGAGAGGGTCCAAAGGAGAGGCATGAATACCGGCCAAAGGGCTGCAGGACCTGCTGTATGAGGAGAGATTGAAGGAGGCTGGTCTTTTCTCCCTGGAGAAGGCAAGGCTCAGGAAGAATCTTATCCCACTACGCCAGTACTTAAAGGGCAGCTACAAAGAGGACAGAGCCTCTCTCTTCTCAACACACAGAGCCACACAGAGAAGACGGGGGCAACAGGTAAGAGTTTGTCGACATAAGAAAGAAATTTTTTACCATGAGATCAATTACTAGAACAATGCCACAGATGTGGTAAGAGTCCCCATCACTGGAGGTTTGCAGGCTGTGCCCAGACAGCATGCTAGATAATTTCCTCCAGGCTCCCCCTCCCATGGACCCCTTGGACCAGATAGTCATTTGAGGTCCCTTCCAACCTGGACTATTGTATGGTTCTGTGACACACTGGGTTGATGTGATCTCTCTTTTAATACTATCTGAAGTCTTCTACTGCAGGTGCTAATTAAAAGACAGCTCTTCAACTGAAATAGGCAGGTCTGCTCTCACTAACACGTATCTCATTTGCAGCTCAGTGGATTTCAAGTGCTACTGGCTTATTACACTGCTTTTCAATTTGTTATTTAAAAGATCTTTAAGCATTCCCTCCTCTAAAATTACAGGGTTTTAAGATACATATTATAAACTTTGCCCTTTTTATATCTCACTGAAGAAGCAGAGTTGTTGAACACCAATTATAATACTATTTTCATTGCACACATCTCAAGGAAGCCAATGTAATTCGAGTTCATTATTGTATCATAAAACAGTGTTACCAAGATACTTTTCAAATCATGACCAGAAGAATATAGAAGCCTAGCAATCTCAAAACCACATATTGATTAAATTAGTTTTTAATTAGGTTGTTGGTCTGTTAAAGAAAAATAAAGGAGAATCAGCTTTCCAATGAGTCTAAATTACTTTTTTTTATAAATAAGCTCATTCTACATTCATTCTACTGTGTTAATTAAGACTTGCATGCCTATAGCAGCAGATTACTTGGAATAAGATATGGACAACATATACATAACCCATGCAAAAATGGTACTTTACAGTTAGCTCTATATCTGAGGGAAAATAACATGCATTTTGGATGAGAGTGTGAATTCTAAAACAGAGAAGACATTTACTGTTTTGACACATTATTCACACCTTGAAACAAAAAATTAAAATCAAAAACCATTTCTCTACTAAGTGAAGTTTTTAGAAGTACATTTAAAAGACTTATTAGCCTCCTTCAATATCATGTGGAAATCATTTAGAAAATTAAGAATAACCATTACTTTGATACAAAGTGAATAGTCTTAATATCCACTCACAACTTGTAGAAAATTTTCCTGAATATGAAAAGGAAATAAAAATAGTTACTGCAATATTTTGTTCTTCCATTTCCATTTTAAGATTCTATCAAATGGAAAAAACACATTTATAGCAACACTAGATAAATGAAAGACATATTTTACAAATATGGCCTATACACACCAGTATAGATAGACGGTGCAAATTCAATTATTTTACTAGAAACTAGTTTACAAGACAAATTCACAGTAATCTGCCAGTCAGAAAACAAAAAATGTGTATTACATAAAAATGAATGATGGTTGCAGTCACTACAGAACACTGAAATGCCCAATACATTAAGTTTTACATGGTATTAGTCAGCTACAGTCCTACGGTTTACTGTTCTTTTAACTAATATAGGAACTGTATGATTTAATGTATTTTACAGATACATAATTCAGATGACCTCAACATTTTCACTGAAAAGTACACTTGTGCCATAAACAATGAAATACTACAATCCACAAGCCCTTTGAAGATCACTTTCATAACTTCCCCTTCCCACAGGAGCTCATTACTCTCCTCAGCAAAACATAAATACTGATATATCCACATCCCCATGGCACTTTTCTTTATAGTTTTAAATTCATACATGCAGTCTTATGGTTTTCAGATTCATCTAACTATCTGCAAGCATAGAGAAAATAAAAGAATATCTATTAAAATATATAATTACATATTTATGTTTGATTTAAAACCAAGTAATTATGTATTGCTTACCAAGTCCTAAAAGGTCAATAGTGGCTTCTGATGACTTTTTTGGACTTGCTTTAGCTTCTGATTGCTGATCCTCTTTCTTCTGTGGCTTGTAAAGGAAAAAAAAATAAACACAAGTAACCTGTCTGAAAAGATTCAATGCTAAAAAAATTCTCATTAAAGACGCTGCTTCAGTATCAGAAGTAAAAGCCCTTTCCCATATTTATTATAATGAATTTGATTTGTAATGAAGTATGTGGAAGTTATGGTCAAAAGGGACGTGGCACATGATTGTAAAAAATTATTATTGTACTTTCACTGGTAAATAGTAGATTTTTAAATAAATCTAAGTTTGAGGATAGCTTAAAAATAAGTTGAAGTCTTAAACTGAACCACTGCATAACATGCAGTAGGCAAAAAAGCTGTCTATAATTTATCAACTCATTTTAGCAACCAAGCTGCACAGATCTGCAGCATTAACAAGAAAAAAATGAAGTTTAAAAGATTAAATTTAAAGATTAGAAGCCTACTAATGACATTAATTCACCTTCCTGCAAAGAACATCTGCAGAACATGCAGAATTTACAGATGCTGAGCACAGATGCACACAACCTGAGCTTATGATCTTTTCCTTTATAAACCTGAAGGCTAATAACAGCATTCTCCTTCAGAAAAGGGAACCCTTCGTCTTTTCTCACCTAGAGACTTCAAAACGTATGATAGTATTGATGTGAAATTTGATTACAAAACTTATTTCATAAATCTGTTTATAGTTCTTCTCATACCAATATCAGAGTTCTTCTCATACCAATATCTCCTGAATCCACCAAAGCATCAATTTCTCAAATGAACACCGGCTGGTTTATAGCAGTGACATGACAAATACATTTGCTTACATGCATTTAATATGCCTTTGCTCCATACTCATCACAAAAACCCAAAGCAGACTGATTGATCAATGAGTACAGCCTTTAACCAGAAGAGATTACCCAGTAACAGTGGGAGGGCACTGTCAGGCTGGGAACTGGGCTGACACCAACAGCACCTGCTTCCCATTCACCTTTAGCACAGCCATTACGTGGCTTTGACAGGGTCACTGAGGCTCCTGAGATTGCTGAAGTCATGAAATCTTAGTATCTAGCATTAGGAGAACTTTAAAGTTCAACACATGGGTATAAAGATCTCCTGTTTCAGGTAATCCTTTACTTTCCTCCTCTCCTGTAAAAGGGGGATAAAGAGTAACAAGCTTGGTGTTTGCAAAGAACACTGAGGAAACTCAAGAGTATTCAAAGGCAGCCCAAGCACACAAAAGCCAGTTACACTATGGACACTCCTCTTGCATGGGCAAGTCCCCACTGAAACCTCCAGCAAAGAGCTCCAATGTACCAAACTCCATTTCTGCAGCTACCGTGAACAGGTAACATCACACACAATCTGACCCTTGCTAATCTCTCAGAAAAATACTTGCTTCTTCTTGCCAAAAATCTGTATGTTGACTTTACATATCTTGCTCAAGATCCAGCTGTTTGGGAAATAGCCTGATGAAAAAACAGTCCATGAATTCCCTGCTTCTATACTGTATTATAACTTTTATCATTGTGTTTATGCCCTGGAGCATAGCACACTGATCCCAAATGCTCCAAAAAGGTACTGGTTTTGAAAGTAAACCATGACAGCATATCAAGAATTTTTTAAAAGTGACAATTCAAAATGAAGTTTTCTACAACTGATCGTATCTCAGCAAATATGCCATAAACCAATAAAACTATTATTATAAACACCAGTCAGAATTAACAGTACTTCAGAACAGAATTTGCCATAAAATTTCGCACACTTGAGTCTTCTCCACCTCTGTAAGAAAAACTATGGGTCACAGAAGCTGTAAAAAGTAGCAATTCTGACATGCTCCTTGATTTCATGAAACTGGCTTTTTTTCCCTTTTGCTTAAAGAGCTTAAAATTTCTGAATAGATAATTATTTCTTTCTACTGAGAACAAAAACTGTTAGAATTATATTAAATGTACAAGTTTTCATTACTCCATATTAGATTTCTGATAACTACCTAAAAGCTACCTACAAGTTTGAAATAATTTAAAGCTTGACAGGTTAGTTTTGAACGCAAACTTTTCACAGAAACCAAACACTTCTGCATACATTAATAAGAACTAAAGAGAAAGAGTTCAAATAGCACTTTCTTTTATTTGGTACTTATTACTGTGGCAAATTCATCTTATTACCTGAACTAAAAAATTAAAAATATGGGAGGAATAAATAATCTACTTAGGTACTCTGCTTTGTCAAATGAACATTTTCAATAAATACTAAATGCATATTTCTGTTTCATCTCTCTCTAAATAAGAAAGGCAATGAAGACAAGGTATAAAAATACAAATTTTTATAAAAATATGATCCCTTAAGGTACCCTTTTCCGATATCATTACCATTACTTCTTGATCACCAGTTTCTGTTCATTTTGCTCCCCTTGCCAGTATGTAAACTACTAGATTTTAAGGTTACTTCATAGTTGGTTACATTAAAAAAAGATACAAAATTATATTCAAGCTCGTTAGCACAGCACATATTTCTAGCCATTAATACTGCATTTATTTCCTTGGTGGAGATTTTCTCCTTAAAGCACTATTCAACATCTTTACAGCTACAGTTTTCACCAACATTCTAACTTTCAGTCTGACAAATGAAAAAAACATGTTAGTCACCTAACATTTACCAATAATTCATCTGTACAATAGTGGACACACAAAGCAATATTCAGAAGCTATGTGGAACAGAAAAAATCTTCCTCTTTAATTTTACTTGCAATATTATTTTGTTGCCCGCATTCTGTCACCATAACAAGCACTATTTCCTGGAATTTCTTATCCTCCTGTCTGAGATTTCAATCAATTCTAGAATTTGGTATGCCTTTATTTCTGTTTAAGATGCTTCTGTTTAAGATGGCACACAGGAGGGCTTTTGTGCAAATTCAGAAGACAATTGTTTGGTGCTTAAGGTCTGCCATGATTCACAAATACACAGGGACTTCTCTAAAGTCACCTACACTTAGGTGTAAATTAAGTCAGGTTGGCACCAGTGGGATGAGTTAGAACAAGAAACTCGTACACACACAATTACTCTAAAGAACACCTAAATGACCCCTCACTATCATGCTGCTTCTTGAGACAGTCTTGTTCTCTGTTCAGTCCCATGGATTCTGCACTGTGATCCACTTGAAGTGGGTGTAATGAAAAGCAATGCCTTACTTCAGTGCTCTGTAGCAGAGATCATGCCATATTTCCAGGTCTGGAGGAGAGAGCCCCAAGAGGTCTCTTCCAGCCCATATGATTCTGGCATAAACAAGGTATTGAAACTTTTGGAAAAGAATAAAAAGGAAGTCGCACTGGAGTCACTAGAAATTTTTAATTCAAATCATAAAGAGAAATGTGTTCAATTTCTTTTTAGCAGTTTTGCCCCAATAAGACTCATACATGACTAAGCTTTATGTAGAGAGTGGCCTTTTGAGATGTTAATGCTAAGTACTGCACTCAGTGAGCATAGAAGTGTGCAACAGGAGAAAAACCTGCGTAACAAGGCAGTGACATTTCTTAAACATACCGTTTCATTTAGTGTTGTGTTTTATCTAAAAAATATCACATTTTGTAGAGATGCAAGATAGCATGCCAAATGCTTGCAAGTCTTGCTACACTAAGATTCATCTCAGTTTCTATTACTAGTCTGCTTGACTCCCACTGCAATTATTTTTAAGTATTGACACCAGTACTAGATAATCTACTCCTTGTTATGCCCTTTGGAATAAGACTGCATAAAAGTTAGGAGACTAAGCAGCATTAAGTAAGCTAAAAATAGCATCAAAAATCTGATACGAAAAAAGCAAGTAGAAGGGAACAAGTACACAATTTTGTGCATTTATTTTCAAGTGGAGCCTTCAAGGTTACTGGGGCTACTATTTTTTTATGACAGTCAAGATTGAATAAGAAATATATGCAGTTTGAGGGAATGAAGTACATGGTTATAGCAATTCCTAGACATACTAACTTCAGGTTGTGTATTAACAGCTTCTCGTTCAAAATCATTTTTATGTATTTTATGTAGCTAGTACATTCTTCTGAAACACTGTCCTTGCAAACAGCAGAGCATCAAGTCATCTTTAATATGCAAGCCTTACATGGCCAATTTTCACAGTTGTCACTAATGGCCACTACATTACCCTTCAGGGTTGTTCTCATGTTGGAGAGCTACTGAAAGCAAGCAATGTCTGCTGCCTTAAATTATTTTGAGATTATTGAAAACAGTTTGCTTGCAAATATCGCTGAAAGAAACTGAAGCCAGAACAACCTTCCAGGGAGCTGATTCTTTTGCATCCTCCACATGATCAGTTTATTTTCTAGCATGACTTGGAATTTTTTACCTAAAAAAACTTGAGTTATGAAAAGAGCCACAATAACTAATTTAAGGTATCCCTTGTTCAGCAGGTATTAGATACTTTTGCCAAATTAAAGAGACAAATAAAGAATTGACCTTGCAACCTCTTACAAATATTTGCATCTACAAAGCACATCTTTTCAGTAGAGGAGCAGGGACACGCTCATTACTCAGATCCAGTATGGGCACTATAAATTTTTGCAGTCCTGTAGATGACAGGTAACTGGGATACAATAATCTTCTATTATTTTATTTTCCAATGCTGTCCTTTTATCCTTCCACTCAAGTATACTCTTCTGTCACTCCTATCTTCAAGGGCAAGAAGGAAGGCTAAGGGAACAATTGGTTCCTCAGTCTCATCTCAATACCTAGGAAGGTAATGGAACAACTAACCTGGAAACCACTTCCAAGCTCATAAGGGACAAGAATGCTAACGGGAGGAATCAGCATGGCTTCATCAAGAGGAAGTCATGCTTGACCAAACCAACAACTTTTAACAGTGTCATGACTGGCTGGGCAAGGGTGGAGTATTGCAGTGTCTTCCTTTACTTCAATAAGGTTTTTTGATGCTCTCATTTAATCCTCTGTTTAGTATCCAGTGGTGACTGCCTCCCAGTTTTATACCCAAATCAAGCTACCTCTTAACCCTGTCTGCTGTACATCTACAAAACAATAATGTGACAGTATGGTACTAATACCACATCTGTAAGTGGTCCTTACATAATAAAATTAATCATCTTTCAGTATCTAAAGAGCAAATACTTAAAAATATTTATGAACTCCTAATTTACCTCTATGAAAATGAACAACTGAGAAACTATGTCTACACATAACAAGCAGCATCTCTTTCCTATTTAATTAAAATGGAAATGCAGAAATGAATATTTGGACCTGTAGCAGGACGTCCTCCCCCTCTCCTCTACCACATAGCTGGTGCATAGATAACCCAGGCTGGGTCAAAGGCCCAGCAAGAGGTGATCTCTAGGTGCCTGAGAGTCTGGAACCTCCAACCCAGAATCCACATATTGGTATAGAGAGTCTGGAGCATCCAACTAAGAACCCATCTTGGTATGAAGAGCAGGTGTGGAAAGAGATGAAAAGAACTAAGTATGTGACTGAAAGACACACTTTTACACTATAAAAGACACATGAAATATCATAGAGGCAGAAGTCTCCTATATACACTCTGGAAATGTCCAAGGAGCTTCTCCCCAGAGTCTGGACCCAGGCTCTGCTGGTTACTTTCCTGGGAACTGAGTGAAAGGATTCCAAGGTATACTTCACCACCAAATTGGCATTGGTAAGATACATTGGTTCCTAAGTTACATTATTTCTTGCTAGCTGTAATAATAGGTATTATTACCTTTTGTGTGCTGCATTCTCTTTACTAGTTGTTTTGTTATTTTATTTTATTCCTGTCTAGTGTGTAGTTTTGTCCCAAGTTTTATGTCTGTTATTTTTGTGTCTAATGATAATTTATGTCATATTAGACCTAATCGGCCATTATTAAATAACTTGCAAATGAGACTGGGTCTTGGGGTGCTGGCTACCCCCATAAGAGCTACTGCCTGCTGCCAAAAGCCTAGGCAAAAGGCAGAGATTTATCTAAGCTCGTCTCCATTTGTAACAGGACCTTCACTGAATTTCTCATACATTGTCACTGTAAATCAAGTGGTTTGAAATTACTGGATAGAAATTTATGTGCTGGTAATCTCCATATACCTCCACACTGCACCTTGGTCAACTTTAATGTTTTGTGGTAAGAAACCATCATGAGTAAAATCCAAAAGCAGGCAACAGTGGAGAAGACCAAGTCCCCTCTAACTTACTTGATTTTAAAGCAACCAAGTGCACAAGCCTACTTTAATCTCACACTGAGATGATGCCTTCATTAGTGGAAGCTGCATCAGCCAGTCTTCTTGTAATTCATAGAGATACTGTCTATTATTTAATTCATCTTGCTTATTTCTCTACCATTAGAAAATGGTAGGGTTAATCACTTATCAATCTTGTTGACTTACCCACAATATCAGCTCTAAGATTTTAAGGTAATTTCCAGTCTATCAGGTTTTGATAGAAAAGCTACAAAAATTTGTGCCAAAGTTTTGTTTATTCTACTACAATTCTGACTACATCCTTAAAGATGAAAAGAACACGATTGTCAAAAACTTCCCAATTTACACAGAATTAAAAAGTTTTCTATTTCATCACAAAAGAGTATCTTTTAACTCAACAACCTGCATTTAATGTTGTGTTACTGTGCCACTCTCCTTTAGTCTTTCTTTACTAATTCTGTGCAACAATACAAGTTATCTGAGGTTTAATTTCAAAAAAATAGGTAAGAACACCAGGTTAGGCCAGTGAAAAATGAAAAAAGGTCTCTAGTCTCTACTAGGTCTCAATTTAAAAAACAAAGCTTCATTTTACAGAAGTCAATATTAGCCTTTATTGAGCTCTCACAATGTACTGCCCTCAATATACCACTAGTTACACCATTCTTGTTCAATCTCACATATGTGAAATACTTCTCTTGAGTTAAATGAAACCAAATAAATCAGCAAGTAACAGTGTTAACTACTCTGCTCACACATTAAGTTCTAGAGTTGATTTTACAGACTTGTTCCTCTCTCTTATATGTTACTCTAAAGCAAATTATTAGTGAATAAAGCTGTTTCTCTGACAAGGGCAAGGGAACTGATAGGTACTTTATACCATATATTTAGCAAACTAATTGCCTGTATGTGTCTGGCTGGGATGGAGTCCACATTCTTCACAGCAGTCAATAAGGTGCTATACTTTGTATTTGTGGCTACAGAACTGTTGATAACACCAGTGTTTTGGCTATTGCTGAGTAGTGATACTTTGATAACTGTATAATTTTAGTTTTACTGGCTTTGCATAATTATATTGCTTGTTTTGCTAATTTAAGCAAGACAACCTCTAAGCACCTTGTTAAGTACATTCAAGGACCACACACACACAGACATACATATACACTTAGAGTCAGCACGACTTCCCTGCTGGTACATTTTCTTCACAACCACCTTCCCTTTCTTTGGCATTCTACAGACTTCGTCAAACAGATGCAAAGAGCACATTAGTTAAGTAAATCAACCTATACACAAAATTCATCCTGCAAACTACAGTTAATTCCCAAATTCAGTTTTCCCACTGAAGCTCAGCGTACACAAGCTTCACAGCTCTAAATCTGAGTATTATAGTTTCGCAGTTGACTCAAAGGTAAACTCCAAGTCCCTGGAATGGGCAGCAATGCTTTATTGCAGAAACTTGGATCACAGGTCTGCAGGAGATGGGATTGTGAAGAACTTTAAGTAACATCTGAAGCATAAATCCCATACTGTAGGAAGTCCAGCGTGTCAGTGGGGTATTTCATCAAATTTACTTCAGCCAGCTATTTTTGGAGATAACCATTAAAGGAGTGATTCATTCTGCCCCAGAAAGAAAGAAAAAAAAAAAAAATGAAAGGATTGCCAAGTCAATTGTCCTTCTTGCTTTGTATAAAGATTACATTACAGCACACAGGATGTTGCCCATAGGGGATATGGTTATATATGGGCAAGACAAAAAGGAGGGTCAGTACCACCATGACTGTTACACCTATTAAGTTCATATACATAACAGGATGCTATCAGGTCTATAGCTGCTGTCACTGATGCTTCCTTTCTGCAAAACAAGCTTGTCCTTTCCCAACTTTCAGCATCATGCCCAAACACATCTGGCTAAGATGGGCAGGGAAAGACAAGAGGGAAGTGGAAAGTTTTACACCATCTTGGTTGGTTGACAAAACAGCAACATATGTGAGGTCTTCTGATAAGTGTTGCACTTTGAATGATAAAACAATAAGAATATTCAGATCTAGCATCAAATACACAGCTTTACAGTCAAACCCATTGCCTTTTAAAATTATTATTGTAGTAAAACAGGAAAATAATCCAAGTTTTTTAAATGAGTAAGGACACTGGTATCCTTTCAGAATATTGTTTAATATGATCACACATTCCAGGGCCTGTGGTCAATCTAAATTTACGGGCTACTCTTCCACACATCTCTGTTCCCCAGAATACTCTCCACTGACAGGTAGCTGAGGGTATTTTGCAGTCGTGAAACAAACCTTTTTGGTAAGGCCTCGTTCAAAAGTGCCAGTGCACAGTGAAACTACTGTGGTTACTTTTCTTTATAAATGAGAGATTCAAGTTTCAATTTTCTGCTTCTGCAACCTTGTGCGAGCTATCGTCCTATGTTCAGATTTTAAGGTTTAGCAGGTCTAAAAACATGACACCCAGTAGAAATGCAAACCACCCCAAATACTTTAAAAACAAGCAGAATTTTGCCAAATCACAGAATGAACTAGGTTGGAAAAGATCTTGGAGATCATTAAATCCAACCCATGACCTACCACCTCCTCATCAATTAAACCATGGCACTGAGTGCACTACTACAGAATGATAATATAAGTAATTTAGCAGATTTCAACACCAGCATTTAGGATTATCATTGACCTTATTCTCATTTACATTGTGTGAGAGCATTTAAAGGGGTAGCATACATAGTGTAGAACACAAGCCACATGACTAACAGCTCTGAAGTAGAAAAACACTACAGTCAGAACAGTCATAAGTTACTAAAAACCTCTCCTACTCTGAAGCAAGGTATCAGTCACTGTCAAAGATCTGATTCATCACCT
Organism: Dasyornis broadbenti; assembly: GCA_013397935.1. Classification (NCBI taxonomy): domain Eukaryota; kingdom Metazoa; phylum Chordata; class Aves; order Passeriformes; family Dasyornithidae; genus Dasyornis; species Dasyornis broadbenti. The sequence continues at coordinate 1,156,944 of VZRN01003662.1, read as the reverse complement.
GTCCAGTCCACTTATCTGTTCCTATTTTCCTTCATATTTTAATATTATATACAAAAAATACTTCTCCACACATTTTCCTCAATTTTCCACTTAATGAAAAATTCATATGAACCGAGATCTCAGTCTGTTTAAAACATATCTGATTACCAATGCATTTCTAACTTATATTCCCTACCTTAACTACAAGAAGCCTTATGAAAGCTGAAGATCATCAAATAATTTTGTGAAAAGCACTTCTTACTTACTTAAAAGCAATTTCCAGTTTACTCACTAGAGCTCATATACGCCTCTACAGTTACTGAACAAAAGCTTTCCTTTGCTCTTATTACATAGTAATTGCATGCCTTATGCATAAAGCAATTGGATTCCTTCCCTCTTCATTACCTGCTTGCAATAAAACTTGCAAGAGAGCATAAACATGTGAGAATTGCCATATGAGAAAATAATGTTAGTGATTTACTATAAGCTTGCAATAGACTTGTAGATATGATTTTTCCTGACACTTATGCTATACAAAGTTTAGTCTGTATCCATTTACAGCATTATTCATGTAGGCATCCTAGAATTTTTAAAGAATGTATTTATAGCTTTCATACCTGACATGCAAATAAGTAAAAACTAATCTTTTCATATTATTTAATTTAAATATTTAATTTAAATATTTAATTTAGACTTGCAACTAAAGATGAAGAAACTTAGAAATCAGACTAACTCTGCAGAACTCGGGATACTTTTAGCAAGCGAGGAACTCCTATTTTGCCTAAGTAGGAAAAAAGCCAGAAAACTGATGTACTATATTGAAACACAAGTTAAACTATGGTGGTATCATTATGAAGTTGTATAGACTACAGCGACTCTGCAATCAAACGCTGATGCATTTCTAATAAAGAGAAAAACCTGCATGTCAACAACAACAAAAAAGCCACCATTTTTATTTATCAAACTAGAATTACCTTCAATCAAATAAAGAGCCAAGCCAAGGGGAAAATGTAAATTTATTATTTAAGAGCCTATTGTGATTATTTCAGTGAATCACTCACAAACACTGAACTACTCACACTCACCTGGGTAAGCCTATTTAAGATGCTCACACTAAGCAAACCAACAAAATGAAATTACCTCTTGTTGTTGCTAAGTATGATTCTGTACACATGAAGGTCCTTCAGTCAAAACACATACCCAAAGGAAAACTTTTTAAAGTGGTCCTTGATCTGCATTTTCACTTCAAAAACTTGGGTATATGGATTTTGTTAGATTTTCAGTTAGAGCAAGGTACTTGAGCAAGATTATGTAAAATGCATTTTATCTGTAGTCATTTGAATTAACAACTTCATGGCAGAACTAACAGACCCTGCACCATAATCTTATTCCATTAATATGATTTTATCTGGATCTAGGCTAATACACTAATCATTTCTGTGAAAATGGATTAAGACTATTCCTTTGTTCTTACTTATTGACCAAGAAATACTAACATTGTATTTTAACTACATTTAAAATGTTAGCTCAGATCTCATTTACTTTAATCAATGTATTCCAAGAAGGCTTAAAACCTTTCCTGTCTCGTACTTAGCTTGGTTTAGCTCCTTTCTAATGCATCAGGCAATCTCAGAGGCCCTTTTACCTTGTTCAAAATGATATATGAACCATATAGAAGTATAATTTCCTAAAATGAAGTTGGCTTTCTTTTTATACCTACTGCTGAGACTACAGCAAAGTATCAGAGATAAATTCTTATTCTTATATTCATGTATTAAATCTATACAATAACAACCACATTTGAAATACTAGTTCTATGCATTCAGATTCAAATATACTAGGTTCTTAATGCTGAAAAGTTCAGAATAGAGTCCAAAAAAAAAGAGGAAAAACTCTTTTTCCTACGTTTTGATACTTGAAAAAAGAACCAAAAGATTGCACGATGATTGCTAATGGTCACAAGTAGTAGCAACTTGAAGCCAAGCTTCAAGGGATGGCAAGACTGCAGAACAGGAGAGGCACATAGTCTGTGTGCAGAGGTATTCAAATTTTCCAGAGATGTTGGGGGCAAAGACTTGAGCAGAGTTTCCTGCAGCTCTAAATCTTCAAAATTACTGCATTTGAGCCCAGAAGCAAGGACGTGTTTACAAAGACACAAAAGGCAGAGAAAAAGCTGTTTATCAACCCTTTTCCTATTTTGTATTATCTTGTCACAGAACTTTATTTAGATAAAATGGAAGAATTCTTCTTTTAATCCAATAAAACCTGGGGTTTACGTTTTACATGAAGCAGAAAAATCTAGACAGATCCATCTTAGAGCTAATCCAGTGTCTGTTACGAGATCTATAAATTGGATTAGGGTCAAAGTGTTTTAATGCATCTCAGTTTGTAAGCTGTGAAGTGCAATAAACATGGTTTGTATTTCTGTAAGCTATTTTAAATACACCTTCATTTTCAAATCACATATTATGGTTATATGAATACAGTTTACGTATTTCTCCTCAATTTCCATTGCGTTCATTAGCCTCCACAAGATTACAATAATGTAGCTATATTAGTTCCAGTTCCTCATTAACTATTTTCTTTTATAACTTTCCTTCCAAAAACCTTTCAAGTAATACATAATACAACATCACTGTACCCAATCAGAACTAAAGGGCATTTATTTGTAATTACTTCTTCATATATTTCCAGACAAGAATGAGCTATTTCAGGCATGGCAACCGACTGAGCTCACACTAAAGAAACAATCAAAGAAATATTTTTCATTCCTATTCATGAAGGTATGCTTTTCAGTCTATTCCTTAACTATACCAAAAGTGCCTCTTTTTTGCTGAAAAACACTTTTTACATGAAACTTCTTTCAATATCAAGACCCTACGTCCTTAGCCAGCAATCAGCTCATACCTTTGATCTTTCCAGATGCTTCTATCTTACTGGTTAGTCCAGCATGAAGAGTGCCACCTGATAATACAAATGAGTGTGATCACAGTGTTTGTCTCCAGCAGCTGGTGTTAGACATCTGCCTTTGCAAACAGTTGGCTTCTAGGTGGTGGTCTCTGCAGGTGCTGACCCTCAGATTCCTCAGACCTGCAGCCTCTTTCCAGCGGCCAGCACCAGCCTCTTATCCCACTTTTCTGGTAGCTGAACTTGAAGTTTGCAAGTGTTCACACACAGGCACAGAAGCTCACAGCCATACACAATGCACCCATGCTCAACAGCTGCATATAGTGTTTGGCAAGAATACAGAATAGCCTGCAGAGATCAAGTGAAGGCTCAGACAATCCTACTGCCCAGCAATCTGCCCAACAACTGCAATGTATGTGTCTGCCCCTTTTTATCCACCTCTCCTCTGCTTCCTCATGCTTGGTACACCACAATCCACCTCGATTTGTCTATTTCCCTGTTTTGGTCTCTGTCACCTAACCATTCCATAATAAGCTGCATATAATATTCTCTGTCCCATCCCCAAATTGTTTTCTCTCTGCATCCCACAAGTCCTATAGCCTATTAGGCAATCACCCCTAGTTGCCTGGGATTCCTGGAGAGAATCCCTTTCCTTGACCCACCTCACTGCTTTCCTTTGACGGACTAGAAGCAGATCCCTGGCTCTGTTTTTACTGATGAGATTACTCCACTTCACCTCCCTGTTGTTGTTCATCTGATTCTTACAGTCTTTATGTTTTAGTCAATCTTACAGCATCACACTGAATAGTGTTTCATATAAACTACCTCTGAATTAGGATATTTTTCTCAGAGTGTTGGACTCATACTCTGTACTGGGATCATGTCTATCATCACAAACAGTATAATACAAACACTCCATGAAGTCTAAGCAAACTATGTCTTTAGAGATGCATTTGAAAAAGCCTCTCAATTAGCTCCACGGAAATTCAATCCTCTCAGTGACAGCTAATCAGACAGAAATAGCCCCATAGGTTAATTTTTCTTACTTCTGTATCAGCTTGTTGCTTTCTTTAGCTACTAGAGAAGTTAGGAGAGAGCTGACGAGTACTTTATAATCCTCACACACAAATATATAATTCTGTTTCACAAATGCAGAAGTTAGTGAGAGGGAGAAATGTTTAATAAATACTTATGCATCATTAGCTATATTAGTTTACTCTTCCAGTCAAGGTATTTTTTCCTCAATTTTGTTCTCATTTCAAAGTTAATCACTTTGAAACAATTACTTTAAAAGCTAAGCAATTTTTACCTATCATATGCAATACCAAAATGGATTTCTCTTTATTTGGACGAGCTCCATTTTCTTTGTCTTCATCCTCCATACCATGATAATCTTTAACATTAACTATCAAGAAGCCCTGCAGCCTCCATCTCAACTGGAAGTGAGTCAAGCTTCTTTTTGCTTCTAATCCTCCAGTTCAAATAATATGAACCTATATGAAATTTCTATGTTTTCTGAAATTGAATATTTAAATCAACCTTACAAAATGTAAGGATTGCTAAAGCTTTTTATATTCACAGCTTCAAAGACTCCAGTTTTAAAACTGGCCCTTCAAAGTGATATTACAAGACTTCTGATTTGTTTGTTCAGTTAACCATTTCAACACTCATGCTAACATTCAACCCAACCTGTTTTACTTATACCACTAAAATAACCCATGTTTAAACCAAGGAAAAAGATACAGCAATATCTACTTACAGCATAAACTGAGGGTTAAGTAGGTAAGACAAAAAAATCTCTATGTTCTCTTGAGCAGAAGTTACCCATGTTAGTAAACAGTGTAAAATACACTTTCTGCCTAGCAGACAAGCCTGCAGTACCTTACTCTGACATGAAGTACAATATTCTCAAGTTGAGATACAATACTTGCTGAGCAGAGAGGCAGGACAGATTTATTTTGCAACAGTACAGCGGCATGCCTGGGGAAGAACCTCAGAACTGCCCCATTTTCTTCTACCTGCAGGTATCAATTTCATAAAAGAAAAATTTCAAGTAAAACTGAAACACAAGGTCATCCAGTTGCAATTCTTTTTTCAACAGACCCAAGACGCAATTTATTGCAGATGGCTTAACATTTCTGACTGATACATGTAAGGAAATTAGCATTAAAGAGTTGCCAGTTATTTGAACAACCAAGCAACTGGTAGCTTAATTTTGCATCATACTTATCTGACAAAATTATCTAAAGAAATTTGTCCATTTCCTTCAAATTTTGTTGAAAGACCCTGCTTCCATCTTCTCTTCCTTTTACCTCTACCAGAGCTTCAGTGCTATTTTCTAACTACTTTTGAGTCAATTTTGAGAAGATATAATTATGCAACAGTATAAATGACAGAGGCATAAAGTGTTCCATGCAACTGGTCTCGTGCCAAGAGCAACTATCAAAACACAATAAATTCAGCAGTCCAAAGAAATATTCTTTTTAGCAAAAAGGAACACAATCAATACCGATGTCAACTACAAATTTGAACTGGAAGACACTCAAAGTTGCATGACACTAGAAGATTGCTGAAACTTATTACTACTACTATTATTATTATTACTATTTTAAACCATTTAAAGTTTAAGCTAATGTTGGACATGTAATATTGCCTTCTAAAATAACATTTTATGACAAATAAGTCAGTATCTTTACTCTTCAGAGAGATTTGCACATCGGACAGGTTTTCCCACTACTTCATTGCCTTATCTTGATGATCACACGCTGGACTGAGATTAAGCACGTTCTAGCTTAAGCGTGGTAAAATGAAACAGAACACACAAAGACACTTGATTGCTTTCCCTATGCTCCAGTACTTGCATTCTTTTAGGAAAACAAAGGAAGCCTATTATTCAAAACCAGATAAGATTATTATTTTGAGTGACATTATTTAAATTGAAGTCTTTTTCCTCTTATCAGCTTCATCTTATCCTATCTTTATCCTTCTTTACATTCAGTTCCATGTATCAGTACCACTTAGGTAAAAGCATCATGCATTTTGTTCCTGCATATTTGATTGATTGTACAAAATCACCTAACTAGTACTACAATTTTTATAAAACATTTAGATAAGATTGTATGTTTGCAGTTTCAATCATGCATGCTCCTGTGGTTTCAAATGTCTCAGAATGTCTTTTTCCTAAAGACAGCATCCACCCATGAATAAGGCCGATTTAGTTCATGCTTCTTTAAATGCTTCCACTTCATTTTGATCAATATACAAATAAACATATGTAATCTTGCCTTGATTGTCTCAAAGTCACCAGGAAAAAAGATGAAGCTTATCACTAGCTGAAACTACCATCAACTGAAACCCAAGACAGTATTATGTTTTGAACCTGCACAGAGCTAAAGTGTAACTGAGGATCAATTAAAACTGAGCAAACTTAAACCACCGTTCTGTTAAAAACAGTTTGACAAGATAAACAAAGCCAAATTTAACCAAAGCAACCCATACTCATGTTTGTTCTCATTGTTTTTAGATTCTACTTGTATAGAATTTAAAAGAATTGCATTAAAATAGTGTTCTGCTGCAGACCAGAGTTGTGAGGATCAAGCTGATACAGCAAACACACACTGGGCTGAAAAAAAAAAAAAGATGCTACCCTTCCTGAATGCTGACCCCTTTTCCAACATTAAAAGATAAATACTTTTCTTTTTTTTTCTGACAAAAAGGGGTTTCTTTCATTGCTTCTACCTGCAATATCTATTTCTTAATTTCTTTGTCTACAACTTCAAATACGTAATAAGAGCCATGACAGATTAATTTCATTAAGTAAGACTATTTTTCAAGACAATCCTCAAACAGAAGTCCTTTGTTACCTGCAAAAGGAATGAATAGCACAGTTTCAGGAAGAATCTAATTTGATTTGCCCTTCTCCAGATTCACATTAAAAACAACCAAAGAACCCAAAATAATCTGATCTCTTCCGTAAGACTGAGAAGGTATGATTAGAAATGTAAAACTAGGCTGGGACAGGTCCAGAGTCCGTAAAATGCAGACTGAGAGAACAAGAGGCCTTAAAACCCTTCACTCTTTGTGGGGGTAGGAGGCAGGGAAACAGGTTGCCCTATGTCTTATCAAATACTCCTAAATCCTGAGCTTTAATTCTTATCTACTTAGTCTGAATTTGTGGAAACAAGGACTAAGAGTATAAATAAGACTATGTATTCAACTAGAGTGCAAAAGAGGTTTCTATTTTTGTGTTCCTGTGATAAACACAACTGCTTATTTGTTACAATTTAAAGTAATATTGCATTTTATATAAAAATCAAAAGGAAAAATACTGAAAAAACAAATCACTCAGAAAGTCAAATAACACTTAGATGTCTAGGGGAATGTTATTAATGACAGTTCAAGTGATTTAGCAAATGTATTAACAACAGAGTATCAAAACAAAGAAAACATTTAGAATGTTTATAATGGGATTTTGCATTTAAATTATCATTCAGGTCAGTATTTGTGAATCCACTTATTCCTACAAGTTAAACATAGAACTTTCACCAAAGTGGTGTTTAGGTGGACACAAAAAATTTTGCAGGCTTTCATTTCTTCCATGCATTCTTAAAGTGCTACTCAGTTTTAAAGAAGTGTAGAACACTAGAGCACTATTCCCTCCAACTCATTTCTCCTTGTACAAAATTATGAGGATGATAACTTGTAATACTTTGGATAAGTAAATGACATCCCAGAGAACTAAGGAGGACTGATAGTTCTTCTTGCCTCAACTGTCCAGATAGGTTGAGTTTTGTGGGACTTCTAGCTGTCTTTGGGAGGAAACAAACACATCATCCTAACAAGCTACGTTAAGTTCTTCCTATTTGGTTAAATGAGTATTTGGCACATTGTTTTTCCAATATGAAGGGGAAATGCTGCTAGGACTTGCCCCCACTTTTATTTGAGGTATTGTTCAGTACTTTTAAAATTCAAATAAACGGATGTCTGTACCTCTGTAATACAGGCCATCTGGTGCTGGCTGGTACCAGCTGACTGAGAGGCAGCAGCTCACTGTTACTGCCAAGTTTAATTTGCCAATTTAGTCTTCATTTTGGGGAAGAAAAACAGCATTTGATATATCACCACTGAAAAATAACCTCCAACTGACCCATTCCTGTCACTTGAAATAACTTTAAACAAAAACAAGAGCCAGTTTCAAACTCAAAATGCAGTAATAAAACAAAGTAACTCACAGTGTCATACTGAACCTCAGTTAATCAAGCGTAACCACTGCAATCCTTCAGAACCATTCATCATCCTGATATGTTCAGCAGAATGAAAATAATATAACTTTGAATGTCAATATTAGTTTGCAAACGTACAAGTAGTTAGTGCAAAAAAAAGCAGTTCGTTCTTTACATCCTAACCATTTAACTTTGCTGTCCCAGTACAACACAGCCTGTCTTAAAAGGGTTTACTGCAATAACTAAGATGTGGTTTCACAGCAACTACGGTCCTCAACATGTAGTATTTTACAGTGAAAACATCACAATATTTTCATGACAGTACTCAACTCATGTGAAACCTCTAAACTAAACAGCGGAGAAAGCTACACAGAGCTGAACCCAAACACTTCCGAAGCATTCAGTGTCATGGACTTAGCTCAGCTTTCTAATTTTGGACATTAGAAATACTTACAAAGTTTTCCACAGACAGTTTTCCAAATAACTTCTGGTTTGATTCTGGGTTGTTAGTTCTGTTGCACACCACATTTTCTTAATTTAAAAATTAGACTACATAAAAAGTTGAACCCTACAAAAATCTGAACATTGAGGCATACCAATTTTCTCCTTCAATCTGGGAGCGCTGCAGAGCCTCATATCATCATACCTAGTAATGCCTTTTTTGTTTGAATTTGTACTGCAGAAGTACATAAACAGGTATATCTTTAAAAAAACTAAACAGTCCTAGTTGCTCTGAAATTCAAGAAGTCATTCATACAGTTCAGTCCAACTTCTCTGTTCTAAACAGTGAAAAGCAAATGCTTTACTAAATGAAGTATTATTCCTTATACTGCTTGACTGCTTGTGAACTCTTTTGCTTACTCTCTGCAGCTCTTGTTTATCCTTGGTGCACACAATCTCCCCAGTTCACACACTGGCCATGTCCCAGCCATGTCCCTGATTGCTCAGCCCAAACAATCTAAATGCACCCCATCTCCTACCTCTCTATGCTTCCTTTCAGTGGAAAACAGGTACAAGGCGGATGGGGTGCACACAGAGCCTGCTCCAACCTGCTGCATGAAGAAGTATCATGGAGCTTACCTAAAGTGTTCCTCTGTGCTATAAGAAGAAACTTTACTTAAACTATCTACACATGTTAAATTTTATTTCAGAAAACTACTATGATGCTTTGAGAACTCTTTCACGCACAAGTAGAATACTTAGGCTATGTATTCTTTTCTAAATCGCCAAATAATTCTAAATTGAATACATTCAATTACTCAAGGCTGAAAAGAAATTGTACTGAGTAAACATGCTAGAAATAAAAAAGGAGTTCAGTGGTTTACTCTGTTCCTGAACAGAGAACTCGTTCAGTCAGCTTAAGCAGAAAAGAAAGGGAAAAAGGAAAAAAAAGAAAGAAATGAAATCATAGCTGATTTGGGAAATTTCACTACCTTCGGCTGTGCAAAAGAGTAATTAATAAGAAGGGAAACCTCCTCAGCAGCTGATGAAAGGTCAGGCAGGATCATGAAGTTTAAGAAATAGCTAGCAAAAGTCTAGCTGTTTTTATCTGCCTACAAATTACAGATTTTCCTGTGTAACTACCAACAAAACATGTAAGATTGTTGATCAAACTACAGACTTTCTTCCCCTCCCCACTAATAAAATGCACTCCTACACCATGAGATTTACGTTTTTAGTCAATTTAAAATCTCTTAATCTTAATTGTCTGTACAGACATGTAAAATTTGTTTTCATTACATGAAAGTGTGCCTTATGCTATTATCCTGCTGTTGGCCCATAGGAAACATTAAGAAACACACAATTAGCTCAGTTTTATTATTTATTCCTACAATCCAACACGTTTTTATATTGCTAAAATTTGCACTTCTGTTGCTTGCAAACAAGCAGGGCTTTGAGTGGACCTGTCAGCGTCACAAAGCCTGGCCCCAGTTTTCATGTCACAAAAAACTACATAATAATTGTTACAGCAGTTTTCTTGTAGTTTTTTCCCCTGTTTCTCCAAAGTAACTGTAAGGATAATGTTATTTTAAACAGAAGCACTAAGGAAACTTGAGATCTGCAATTGTGGAGATAGCATATGGAGAAAGGGAGGAAAGACCCCGGGTAACTTATTCAAGTTTCTTAACTTTCTTCAATTAGACTGAAAAAAAAAAGAAACCATTACAGCTGCCAGTAGCTTGGCAATGTCAGTTATTCTATTAAGAGTTCTGCAAATCTGATGTAGACCATCTTTTTGTTGGTTGTTTCCAATAAAATGCTAATCACTGGACTACACTCAGCTGGTAGCTGACAAAGTAAGATCTTGTTATATTACAAATTACCCAGTAATTTCATCAGAGAAAGTGAACAGCCTAGAAAAATAGAGTGAAACAAGTATCCTTGCTACCCACTATTCCGCAGTAGATCCCTCAGATCTTGAGGAAATCTTACACTACATCTGAACTCTCCAATGCAAATGTTCACAAAAAATGTTTCCCCTGAAACTCACTTTAAGCATATGCTGATTCTTTACTGAAAAGCAATTTCAGTAGGAAGACTCACTATTATTAAATCAGTTAAAAGATGATTTTCTGTTCTTTTTACTTATCAAAGCATGATAATCAACAAAGTATCTTTTATGCCATAATTACATGACATATTAATGCAATATTGGGATCATAAGTTTATTAAATCAATGCTACAAGCTTTCAGTAATATTTGAAAATGAAACAGAAATCATGCTAGACATTTAGTTTGCTGAAGGCTAAGGATCAGTTAGTGAAAAGATCTAGTTAGTGACAAGAGAAAGACTCTTAAGTGGATGGAGAAGCAAAGTCAGCTCTATGAAGCAGATAAAAGAACATGAGAACTGAATGTGAACATTTTAAAATTTTAGGATGAATATTCTTGTTTTAAGAGCTAAGAAATTTAATCTCAACAAAAGATAAAATCGAAGTCACTAGGAACTTAAGACTTGTAGGAATACATGACACCTGTGAATAGATCTGAAGTTTTCTCTAGATTCATCTTTTTACCAGTTTAAGACCTCCATTTTTTTCCATCTTTATTGATTCTTCTACAGGATGGCTAAAACACTGCTTGAACTACCTTAATCTAAAAGAAATCTCAAAATTGTGGCAGAACCGCCAATTGCTTGCTCACATATTTTTAATTCATTAACTTCCCAAGCCTGGAATGTCTAGTCTGGAGATAAACTATGCCTGTAGCAAAGGCAGCCAGTGACTTTACATATGAAGTGTGCAGACTTCTCATACTCTGTTTCCTCCTCCAGGAACTGGGAAAAATAGCCACCTACTGTTTGATGTGGTTGCTGAAAACATGATACTGTGGTCAAGATTCCTGCACTCTCCTGCTGATTCAGGATATTTAAAAGATCTTATAGACAGCCTCTAACTGGATGTGAAGTGTATCATTATTACTGAAATACTAATGTTTATCAGCTCCCAAAAGCAGAATCACACCACAAAAGCAGCAATGTATTATTACATATATGAAAATAAAACCTTTTGGTTTTGTATCTCACTAACACTTTCCAACAGAAACAAATATTTGACACAGGTCTCTTTCCTTTGCATTAAAGAAAGCCACTGCAATTTCAAAATACGTAAAGTTTACAGTCTAAAAGCAATGTATTTTGAATGAATGATCCTTGAAAAGACCAAGCTTGGAGAACGTCTTAAATTAAAAAGATGACACACAGATGAGTTCTGTTTGAGCAGTCACTGCTGACACATTAATAGCGAAATAAAATATGCTGCAGTACTTCAAATATTTTGCAGCTGTTACAACAGCACTATTATCTAATACAGATATATTTACCAAATTCCACATTTTGTAGTACAACTATTTAAAATCAAAATACTTCTTTTTATTTGCTTAATCATTAACTGGTAATCTAATGACTTTTCAAATGTAAATCTAATCAGCGGCATTAGAATTGTTTTTTATTTCAAGTAGTAGGATAATCCGTCAGCTGTAACTATGCTCTGTTGTCACTTCCCCTCACTTAACCAAGTATTTCCAGCCACATAACAAGGTTCACATATCCTTACACAGGGAAACCCTCTCTCTACCAAACCAAAAGTAGATCTTTGGGCTCTAGAAAGTTAAGGTTTCCAAACCACAAGAAAATTTTTAGCCTTTATAACAAAAGTATATTGTTATAAGGACCACAATAAAACATTTAACTTGGCAGGGCACCCTGCAAAACTTCAGTAATCAACAATTCTAATGTTTTTATTATCATCCATAAATTTACTTTAACCTCATACCAAATCAATAACAATAGCTGAGTGAAGCTTCACAAATTGTCATAATAAAATTTAATTCTGCACTAACTCATTCCAAACCTGATTTCTAATTTAAGAAAAATTGTATTTGTATAAGGGAGGGACCTCCCCCCCTCCAAGTGTGCATAGATAAATTTTTGTATCTTGTTTTATGAAGTAAAATGAAAAAAAAACTCTATTTGAAAACAGAATTAGAAATATGTCTGCAATCATAGTCATGAACATACAACATTTGTCATAATTGTAACACAGCACTATCAGGGAATAAACCGACAGATGGAGACACCAATGCATTCTGCAGACTACAATGCAGACCTGAACATAATAATGGATTCATAAGATCTGAGAGATAACGTCTGTATTAAAAGAAATTATTATATTTAACACTAAAATTACCCATTTCATTTTTGTTTAATACTAACTCTACAGAAGTGCACATGAAATTTTAATTGTATCTACATTCCTAAGGCTGCTCATTATGCTTTATCATAGCTATGTAAAAAAGCACCTTAAGTGGTGTGCTTGTCATGTTTTGTGACATGATCTAATTGCAAGTTTCCAAATTACTTAGAGTTACTAATTGAATTCTATTGATTATACATTTATGTTTAAAATGGATTCATTTATGAAAGACAGTATTAGATGACAATACAGGACTCAATAATACTGAAAATTTTCTGTGCAAGAATAGCAATGTTCCATGACTGTGAGGTTAGCTTGGCTGGTCAGAGCACAGTGCCAAACAGCACCAAGGCTGTGGTTTCAATCCCATCAAGCTCGACTTGATGATCCTTGTGGGTCCCTTCCAACTCAGACTATTCTGTGATCTTAAAAAGCTTAATTAGGTTTATGAGTTGAGCTTAAACTTTAACAAAGCTTGACTCATTTCTTTCTTCCCCTAACACATTCCTCATTCTATGGTCAACCAACCTTTGTATGCAAGCAACAGCACAAACAATTCATGTGGATTAACCAGACTGTAATTCATATACGCATACACACATTAATTTTTTCCCCAAATCTCTGAACATATCTAATACTATGTGCCATTTTTAAATGAAGAAAAAAAAAAGAAACTCATCTTACCTTTTCAGCTGCTAACTGTTTTGATGGTTTTTCTGATTCTCTCTCTCTCTTTTTCTCTTCTTTCTTTTTTTCTTTTTCCTTCTGCAAAAAGAAAAAGCATTTTGCTAGTACCCAATTTGCAAACATATTGAATGTCTACAGCCATACAGAATACAAACAGAGATCTTCAGTTACTCCCTTTTAAATCAGAGTTTATGCTTCTATCTGCTTCCAGAAGTGACTCATTTTGCTCAAATACTAATACTAAAAATACTGTGACTTTTAGACTTGATTAAAGAAATTCACTTTTTCACCTGCTCATCTGCTTTTCTGCTTATAAGGAGAAAGAATAAAGAACCAATATTGCTTCTCCTAAGCTAAGCAGAGCTGAAGAGAAAAAAACATCTCTAAGTATCTCCATTAATTCTGATAACCACTGAGGGTGGATGTCAGCTGCTTTGACCAAAGAACTAGACTAAGGTAATTTGCATTCAGCTTTCTGCAGAAAGGTACTAATTTTTAAAAGCTAATCTAACAGTCTCAAAAAATACTCCTGAATGTAAAAAAAGTTGCCTTGGGCCATATGACACGCCAGTTGAGTTATAAGACATTAAGTAGTTCCAGAAAGTGAAAATATAAAAATCCCTTTACTTTGAATGCATCATAATGACATTACAGAAATTTCTTCACTTTAGTTTTTAATGAATGAATGTGTCAAAATTACTGACCCAGTCTGACTGAAGAAATGCATAAAATATTCCTTAAGGAATAACATTAAGAAGATACAGACTTTCTAGTCCAGCAATTACTTTGACGAAGTGTTAGTCTGCCTGCAATTACCCTGTACAACTAGTGAGTATATTTGAAATAAAATGGATGAAACAAAAGTTTACCATTTGTAATAAAGAGCTCCTAAATGTTCTTTCAGCCTTAGACTTGTACCCCTTTGTTCAAAGCTTCAAAACAGCTTTGTTTCAGAAAATACTACAGTGTAGAAAGTTTCCCAGTATTAGGAGGAAAGTTGAGAGCTTAGGTAACTGTCCATGCAGCTCCAGTATTAAAAGTAAAAAAGCTTACTAGGTTACAGTTTGTGTCAGTAAGAACTATTTGTGCTTTATCTTTTTTTTTTAACATCCAATATATATAATTTTTAAATTTTTATAACATGGCATTTACTTAACATAGTTCTAATGCTGAGACAAAGGGGTTTTTTTGGTATTTTTGTGGGGGTTTGGTGGTTTTTTTTGTTTTGTCTTTTGTTTGTTTGTTTTGTTTTTTGTTGGGTTTGTGTGGTTTTTTTGAAGGTGACCAGGCACAGAGGGACCCATTCTTCAGAACTTCCAATTATCCATTTTCAAACCTTTCACCATATTTACCAGATGGATTTGGGCTACTCAAGTCCCAGCTAAACCATGTGAATTATTTCATCAGGCATTAACCTGAACACTCAGTTGCTGGAAAATGAGACTATCACACCAAGCACTTGCTTACAAGCAACAGAAAGCAATGACCACAGTCATGAAACCCTAGTAAGGGAAGAGAACGAAACAGAGACCAACTTTGATTTTACTGAGCATTAGGAACACAAAAGTGAACACAGTAGTCCAAACTAGAGGCCCTGCCAATATTGTATGTCACCTGTGGTGGTGGCAAGGTGTTCAAGAAATGTCCATATGACTGGGACAAGTATAGAGTAGTATTTTATTTTGAGGTCACATAATAACCTGAGACTTGCAGTCTTACTGAACAAGGATTACAAATGCATAGCCATGCCTTTCAAAGAAGCTTAGCCTTTCTTCCATTAGTGTTTCACTGACCCTAGTACCAGCCTGCATTCTAATATACACCCAAATTATACTGTCAGAGCAACAACTTTTCTAAAAGTCTTTTATTCTCTGTTCCCACTTCCTTCTCCAACCTCCTCAAGTTGAATAATTTAAATAAACATAATCTCTTCTCCCATGAAAACTTAGACAACTGCATCAAAACAAGTGTGACCAGCAGGTCTAGGGAAATGATTCTCCTCCTCTACTCTGCCCTCATAGACCTTTTGCTCTGGGGCTGAGGACCCCAACAACAGAAGGACATGCACCTGCTGCAGCCCAGAGAAGGGCCACAAAGATGACTGAGGGCTGGAGCACCTCTCTCTGAAAACAGGCCAAGAAAATCAGGGTTGTCTGAGCCTGGAGAAAAAAGAAGACCCTGGAAACACTTTTTAGCAGTCTTCCAGTACCTAAACGGGGCTTCAGGAAAGATGGCTAGGGACTCTATTGGGTCTGTCAGGATAGTGACAGGACAAGGGGGAATGGCTTTAAACTGAAAGAGGGCAGGTTTAGATTAGATGTTAGGAAGATATTCTTTACTGTGAGGGTGGTAAGGCAGTAGAACAGGTTGCCCAGGGAGGCTGTGGATTCCCCATCCCTGGAAGTGTTCAAGGCCAGGTTGGATGGGGCTTTGAGCAACCTGGTCTACTGGAGGGTGTGCCTAGTCCATGGCAGCGGGCTGGAACTACATCATCCTTAAGGTCCCTTCCAACTCAATCCATTCTATGACTCTACAATGCTATGATTTGATTCCTCTCAAAGCAGAGTTGTGAAAACCGAATTAAAGCTTTTGCATTTTTTCAGTATGTCCTGATTTCCAGTTTGACTTCAATATTTTCTTAAAAGATGTTTTGTTAAAGAAACCTCACTTCTGGAGTAAAAAGTCTATGGAAACATTTATTCTTCAAGACTTCAAGAACAAGGACAGGTTGCAGCAAATTTCATACGGCAAACACTCCATAAAGGTGACCAAATAGAAATATATGCCTCGTTGCCCTTAACAAATCTCTGACAGCTTAATAGTGAATATATGAAGACTTCAAATAAACTGCTCTCCAGTTTCTGCCTCCACACCTCAGAGAATCCACAGAAACAGTCTTGATTCCCAGCAACTTTATTTTCATTTGTTTAATTTTCAGTGTGGATTTGAAAATCTGCAAGTCCTTCATCTTCACACTTCCTAATTTCTTTTTATTCAAGCTTTCTGCCTCAACTCCATTAGATAAAAATGAATTCAGAGTATATAAAACATTTCTCAGATGTTGCATTCATGCTAGAACTTCAACTCAAGTGTTTCATTACATACAAAAGCAGTCAAAGAGCACTATGAAGATAATAAAATTAAATTAACTTTAGATTGGTCTTAAATCCTAAGCAAAGATTATTAACTTTTTTTCTAAGTTTCATTTCTTACAACATGGCATACTAGTTACACAGAAGAACTTTCAAATGTGATTGCATCAATAGAGGTGGATAAGTAAGTAAATGCAAGTTTCATTCTTAGTGGCTGGTGCTACTTCTAGTACAACTTAAAACACATGTCAAATTCAACAAGGCTTGCTGTCTTAGTCCATGACACTGTCATTTAAATTTTAATTTATGCTTAAATATAGCTGAACTAAAATAATTTATAACTTCTGTCCAATTTTTTTGTGTTTAGAAGGAAGAAGCTTGATTGGTGTACAGATTATCAATTATTTCATATACTGTATAGTCTCAATTTAGAGTGAAGTATCCAAAAGAGTCTAACACTGGGCATTCACATTCTAAAAAATACATTTCATTATTGTTGTAAATTGTGACATTTACTGAAAGTTGATACAAATGATGCCTCATCTACTACTTGTTTGTGTGTTCCATCTTTCAAAAACTCATCTAAACAGTAAATGCAATGTTAATACACACACATATCCCAGCTAGAAGAGATATTAAAACCAGTATGAATCAAATTAATTCTGTATTTGTCTCCACTGAGAATGAACTAAATGGCTGGAACAATACTCACAATTTAGATTCTGAAACACAAGTAATACAAAAAAAGATGCCAAAAATTATTCCTGATGAGACAGGACAGTGTCACTCATGCCCATTAGCTGGGAATTAAGTGGGTTTTCCACAGTTTTGTGACACTAAACCAGAGGAGAATCATAATTTTGGCATATAAACACCAAGAGGTAACAACTACACATATACATTGCCCTGCTGTATTGGCTCTTATCATTTAGCCAGTCCAAGGAAAAAAAAGGAGAGACGTATTTCAAATGTGTGAAGTATTAACAACAATTCAAACTCTCAAGTAACCTCAGTGAAATTACTCTATAGAGATGTAAACATTTGTGCAAAGCAGTAACCTGATAAGAGTTACACCCAAAACCAATATACCTCTGCTTTGCTCTTCTCAGCAGCAGCTTGCAGAGAAGGAGAAGATGCCAAAGGCTGAGCAGCATCAGATGATATCTGTACAAAACAGAGGAAAGAAATGAAAAAGAAAATAAGCAAGAACAGGTGGGAAGGGAGGCAGCAGAGGCAGCTAAGAGACGTGATTTTTATTCCTTTTTTTTTTTCAATAATCTTGGTGGTGGTAGTTACACAGCACAGAAGAAACATAAAGAGGAGACAAAGTATTTTTTTTCTGAGTACAATATTTAAAGGAAATGTATCAGGTAGGAAAGTGTGACTTATAAAGAAATTCACTAGAACAGAATATAAGAAAATGAACCTGGATAAGATCATATCAAAGGCCTAAGAAAAATAATTAGTTTTCATCCATTGTTCAGTTTTTATCCAGTATAAGTACTGAAATATTAATGTCCTGAAGCATGAAGGCACACTGTCCCAGAGGAGGGGGAGAGAAGAGAGTGCCTTTGTTCTTGTTCACTGTAACAGAATATTTTCATTAAGTGAATGCAAAATAACTCTGAAAGTTATACATTAATTAAAGTTCTAATTAACTCTTCTCTAAGAGCACTCCAAGTACATAAAGAGCTTAGGGTTAATATAAAGCCACATCTTAGCAGCAGGCTGAAGGATCTCCCACGCAAGTGACATTTCTTTTCTAGGAAGTGGTATGTAAAATTGCTATTAACATGACTAGACTTTCAGCATTATCCAAAAGGTGTAAGTTATACATGCAACAGCTACATTTTGCACAAAAAAATGGGATTTCTCTGAAGGCATTTTCATACATCTTCCTATCCTATTTTTTATGCATAGCTGATCACTTTAATGGAAACATTATCTTTCTATTCCCCTTATTATAAAAATGCAACTGAAATACATTTTCCAAGTATGTAGAATATCTTCAGAGCTATAAAGCTGACACTTCCACATCGTTTGCATCACCTCTACTATCTAGAAGGAAAATTTAGAAATAAATGAAGCTATAACAGAGCAGGTCATTATGCTGGACCAAATAAGCAATTTAAATGACATACTTTTACTTAGTTTTTAAAAAGTAGCTTGCACTAAATGGAAACTGAAAGCTGATAAAAAACCTCAGCCTAGCTCGTTTCTAAATCTCATATTTCTTACAGAAAATCCTACCATTATCTTTACTTATACAGCTGGAATATTCATAGAATTTATACATTTAGCGTTTTTACAAAGTCAGAAACTATGTCTATGCTGGAAGGCGGTATACAGCTGCAGGAAAGATATTTATAAGGTTTAATTTTAAAACCAAATTCTACCTGCAGAACTACGAAACAGGATTCTCATTCCTAAAGTTACTGTTTTAAAATCCTCAGGTTATTAGCAGATTTATGGATGCACCTGCTGCAATGAAGCCATTTTTCAAACAATAACATTCTGTTGCTATAGGAACATTGGATCCTGTTTATTCTGACTGCACCATATTGTAACCAAATAATGTCAGAAAATATATTAAGTAACTATATAATATATGAAAACTCCTTACTGAGTTTTCAATTAGATGGAAATGTGCAAAATTCTGATAATGAATCATCTTAGGTATACTTTCAAGTTGCTAAAGACACAGCGGGATTTTTGGTTTGAATTTGGACTTCTTTTCATTCTCTTGTATACTTCAGATTTTAGGAGAATTTAAGCTTGATAGCTCTCACAGGTGAACAGCAGGTAACAGCTACTCACTACACAGAACCAGAGAAGCAGAATTTCATTTGGGGGTTAGGGGAAAATCAGCACTATAGGTGTTTGTGCCAATTTCCATCCTCCCATAATAGTTCTCAGCCTTCAAATCCTCTTCATAAATTAAAGGATTATCTAACCTCAAAGAAGGCAATCCTATGAAGGCCTGAAAGCAATTATTATAGTTTTGCTAATCAAGTAATGGGATCCTAGAACCAATGAAGAGATGTCATGCAAGCTATAAGCAGGAAACAGAGTGAAAAGCAGTTGCTGTCTAGCCTGGGATATGGAAGAAGATGCACAAGTTGAGAAATGCCCAAGCATAACGTTTAAAGACAATCAGCAGTGCTAGAACCACTTCACACAAAAAAGAGCACTTGAAAGCACACTTCGCATATGCAAATATTCAACTAAGAAAGAGAACAAAAGACGTGACTGAAGCTAATCTTTAAGAGAAAACACATTACAATGTATAAAGGATAGATTAAGTTTATATAATGAAAGCAACAGCACAAGGTTGAGCTGCTGAACAGCTTTATCACCACTGCATCATGTTGCATTTGTTATCTACCAGGCTGCACCAGATAAGGAAAGCTGAGTGAAAAAATCAAATCAAACTGAGTGGCTAGACAAAGCTAAATATGTAAATATTGTCTACCTAGAATTTTATAAAGAGTTTGACACCGTTTTCCAGAGCATTCTCCTGGAGGAACTTGCTGTTCATGGCTTAGAAGGGTGCACTGTTCTCTGAGCACAAACTGGCTGGGTGGCCGGGCCCAGAGAGTGGCGGTGAACGGAGTCACAACCAAAGAGCAGCCAGTCACTAGTGGGGCTCCCCAGGGCTCAGTATTGGGGCCAGTCCTGTTTAATATCTTTCTTTATCCAGGATCTGGATGAGGGGATGGAGTGCACTCTCATTCAGTTTACAGATGTTACCAAGCTGGGCAGGAGTGTTGATCTGCAGGAGGACAGGAGGGTTCTCTAGAGGGATCTGGACAGGCTGGATCGATGGCCCAAGGCCAGTGGAACAAGGTTTAACATGGTGAAGTTCCAGGTCCTGCACTTGGGTCTCTTGGGGAAGAGTGACTGGAAAGCTGCCTAGGAGAAAAGGATCTGGCAATGTTGGCTGACAGCCACCTAAATTTGTCCATCAAAATCCAAAAAAGCAATTGCCAACAATATTCCAGAATCCAAGTAAAAAAGCACACACTGATCAACTCTGGTAACACATTCGCACTATGCTCTGGAAAGCTGTCAACTACAGATATCTTTGATTACTGGCACTTTAAAGTACCAAAAAAAAAAAAAAAAAAAAAAAAAA
>VZRN01003662.1:1097579-1136208 GCA_013397935.1 Dasyornis broadbenti | reverse complement strand
AAAAAAAAAAAAAAAAATCAATGGTGACCCCTTTAACCAATCATATGTACTGGTAGAAAAAGAATAAAGTTGTGTAATTGAGTGCATTACGAATGTATTGCAGAATAACAACTAGAATATGAATACATCATTTTAATTTTACCTGAGGAGTAGTCAGATCTTTTCATTAAGTAGTTAATTCAGAATTGCCTAAAAAAAAGAACGATGGCAAGGAGCTGTTTCTTAAGTTCTCACATTTCTCACCTTTCCACAAAATTTCAATTGTGTTTCAGACCAGAAGACTTGCAGTCATTAATTATTAGAAATTCCTGAATCTCTTTCTGTTGTGTTTTGTGACTCCTTTTAAGAAAGATGATACAGCAAAAATAAATACTTTTGCATAATAAAGTTCAATATTGTCTTTAAAGCATCTGGTACTTTCAGAGCTGAGCAAGAAATTACATACACGTGCAATAGTGTATAGAAGTATATGTAGGACTTCATTTTTACCTACACTCTGTAAGAAACCCTTTAGTGCACAAAAAAATGTAAAATCAGAAAAGAACGAACCTGCAGATTTACAGTATTAGTCCAGTTCCCTGTCGCTTTTACATGGCAATGTGTTACCTGTCCCCATTTTCTCCATAAAACACTTCTGTATTATCTATTATTACTTAGCAGTGGCACTACCCAAATACGTGCTAAGTTAACAGTTCATATAAAAGCAACAATACAAACAGTAGTTGGCCCAATACCTTGCACCAGACTACAATTCCAAGTAAAAAAAGTAAGCTTTAAACAAGAACTAAATGAAGTTATAAGAAAACGTAACATATAAAACCTCAGAATATTTTTACTATAATTTAGTTTGGACTAACATGTTTCTGATGGTACATAGCAGTCGTACAAACACTATCTATCAGTCGTCAATGTGTAGGTACTAAATGAAGTTTTAACCTGCTTTTATTTATAGATTTTTCCAAAATCCTGCACTGATGCAATTCATGCCATTATTTAGCCTTTTATTAAAAAGGATTCAAGTTGGAGCTTTATAAACCTACACTAAGCTTCCATTTAAATATGAAATGCAGGGTGCTATCATGCAGAAGATTCAAGAGATTAAAAAATGAGTGCGTTATCAAACCATTCAGCAAGTTCGCAGCTGAACCAAATACAAAAGTGCCCTCGAGTGGCCAGTTAATACACAGACAATATGCAGAGAAATAACCTAAATGAAGAGGACTATTCTGCTTTCATTTGACAAATTTTAAGTTCAGCTGCTACGTATGTTTTTCTTATTTCAGCAGACTTTTGACTTTATTACTGTATATCTCCAACAAATACTGACAACACTAAAATCAGTAATTATTCCTAAAGCAGTAGCAATTATAGACTGCTAGTAGATGCATATAAATACAATCAATTGCTTGAAATTTTTTAAAGAGGACTATTCTTGAAAAACCGAAAGGAGTATAAGAATATTAATCTACTATTAATAATACTTATTTATGAATTTTTGGAAGCTCTTTAGACTAACTAGAAAGGCATCTTCTAAATTACCAAAATGTCTCCCTGTGCTAGTTTTGGTTGGGGTAGAGTTAATTTTCACAGTGGCTAATACAGGGCTGTGTTTTGGATTTGTGATGAACACAGAGGGTTGATAATACAGAGATATTTTTGTTAGTGCTGAGCAGGGCTTACACAGATCGAAGGCCTTTTCTGCTTCCTGTACAGCTACACTGGAAAGGAAGTTGGGGCTGCATGGGAGGTTGGGAGGAGATACAGCCAGGACAGGTGACCCAAACTGATCTAAGCAATATTCCATACCATGTGATATCATGCTCCGTATATAAAACAGGCAGAAGAAGGAGGAAGGGGGGACATTTGGAGTGATGCCATTTGTCTTCCCAAGTCACCGTTACACGTAGTGGGGTCCTGGAGATGGCTAAACACCTGCCTGCCCATGGGAAGCACTGAATTAATTCCTTGTTTTGCTTTGCCTGTATGCATGGCCTTTGTTTTCCCTATTAAACTGTCTTTATCTCAACCTACAAGTTTTCCATCTTTCACCCTTTTCAATTCTCTTCCCAAACCTACTGGTGGCAGAGTGAGCAAGCAGCTGTGTAGTGCTTGGCTGCTGACTGGGGTGAAACCATAACATTCCCCTATTCAATGCTGTAACACTGGTTCAGAGTCCCGTGTTTCACAAAACAGAGCTGGAGCTGGCTATGAAAGAAGCCAGTACTGCTCTTCTGTCAATATTGTGAACACACTCAGCACTCCTCCATCCTTTCAGAGTCCCCATCCTCATTACAGGAATAGGTGAAGCTTATGCACAAGCCAGCTGTAGTTCTGAACATGTGCAGAGCTACAGACATTCATATCATTTACATTAAACAGATGCAATTACACACTGTTCAGGAAATACAGATATATTTAATAGATTTTTTCCAACTCTAACCAAGAACATCTACACCAATAGTTGCCCACCTTTTTGTTTTAGATTATTAATCTAAAAAAATAGCTTTATCATAAAATAGCTTTTGATAACCACCTCTGTAAGATATTACAGAGAATCACCACGGCTTAGCTAAATGTTGACACTGGATAAACATAACAGATGCTTTTAATCTCTTACTGAACTGCCCTCCATTTCTCCTGTCCAGCCTAACCAATGTTTTCTGTATTTGCTCCAAGAAAAATTGTCTGCAGTGAGAATTTCCCAGTACTTCAGAACAGTATCTTCTTTTCCCCTAAGTGGCTTGCTCTGCTGCATGGAAGATTAACATGGATCATGAAGATGTAAATAAACTGGCAATGTAGTCACTAGAGATTTGGCAAATTTTGCTTACTTGGACACAGCAACTTGCAGCTATGTGGTCCAGCTGTGTGAAGTATTCCTCAAAGTAGAGGAGGTGGGGAAAACAAAACCCTGCATGTGGGAGTTACTGGGAATGCAGCTGGCTTACTGAAAATCCACAGTCTGGCTTCTCCAACTCCTTCGTTATTCCACTGCTTGGCAAAGTGGTGCTGAAGGGCATTCACTAGTGGTTCACTCAGGCACTGATACTGGGGCAAACACTATTTAACTTCAGCAATGATTCATGCAGTGGGACAGAGCCCAAGTTTGCAAAGAGTGCAAACAGAGAAGGAGAGGTTGATGCACTCTTTAGGTGTACTGTCATTCAGAGCACCACTGACAGGATGGGTCATCAGGAACCACATGAAGTTAAGACGAAAGGGCCAAGTCTTGCACCTGGGGAGCAATAACTCCATGCACCAGTATGGGTTCAGTATCAAGTGGCTGGAAAGCAGATTTGCAAAAAAGGACCTGGAGGTCCTGGCAGTCAAGCTGGACACAAGCTTGTATCATGGCCAGTTCTGGGGTTACAAGTCCAAGAGAGACATGGGCACACTGAAGGAAGTCCAGCAAAGACACACTAAGATGATTAAAGGACTTGAGCACCTTTCAGACAAGGAAAGACTTAGTGAGTTCAGATGGTTTAGTGTGGAAGAAAGAAAACTAGGGGGTTGGGGAAAAGGTAGTGAGCAAAGACTAAGGCAGACAGACTATTGCGTGTGCCATCGAGAAACAGGACCAGGAGGCATTAAACATTAATTGAAACACAGTGAACTCCACTGAAACGTAAGAATAAATTTATTTTTTTTACTGTGGAGGTAGCTGAATACTAGAACAGGTTGCCCAGAGAGGTTGTGGAGTCTCCTGCTCTGGAGATACGCAAAATTCAATTGTACATGAGACTAAACAACCTATTCTACATGACCCTACTTGGAGTAGGGAGAACTGAATGATGTCCAAGGGTCCCTATCAACCCAAGCTATTCTGCAATTCTGTAATTCAACCCATTCTAACAAAATCATCTTGAAAATAATTTACCCCCCTTTCCCTATCCCTGCCCTCAAGTCATAATTCTTGTATAGTATTTCAGTGCTTTCAACTGATGCCTACCTTGATTAGCGTATTTTAAAAACAGGTTCAATTACCTGATTCAAAAGTTTTTCATAGACCACAAAAAACCCCAGTAGGCTTATTGCACCTTTGGGAGGGGTAACTTGTAACCTCTCTCCATAACAATGACAGAATGCTTCAGAATGCTGGCTACTACAAACTGAAATGTTCATGTGCCCTGTCATACCCCAATTTGTACATTTTAAGATGCCTACCCAACATACTTTAGTGCAGTAAATGTATTACAGATTTAATCTCCTTGAAGATAACTTCCTGAAAAGTGTGCCATCACAACCTCTAAATGCACAACACATTTTAGCCAGTTGCTTAAGTTCATACTTCTTAAATTATACACAATGTCTTAGGAAAACATGAAAAATGTAGACCCATTATTCTTTTTCTTCAGTGAACTTAAGAGTTACATGAAACTTCTGCTCCATACATAATTCATACCCTTTCTTAAATATAGAAACTTTGTTTACTATTCGCTAAACATTGTCAAGATGTGATAATATATTCCCACTTCATGACCTGGAGTATACTGTACCAGTTCATGATTTTTGAGACTGAAAGTATTTGAAACCAACTTCAGCTGAATCACCAGCCACCCTGAATAAGGCAATTTCCATATGCATTCTCCTATAGACTTATTTTTATTAAAAGCTGTAGAGATTGTTTGCTACGTTACCTACATAGCCAACCTTTATCCTCACTGCTTTTTCTCAATTACTTCTATGGCCTAAGGGTCATTGTACTAGATTAAAAAATAAACAATAGTTGAAGAAAGATTGTATTTTATTGTACATGAAAGAGGAGGTGCTAACTTTTTTTTTTACATTTGGAAAGTATGATTGCTTCAAACTTGATTTCCTGGATCTCTGTGCAATTTTAGTACACTTTTACCTTAGCAGCATGTAGGTACAGTCAAATTCAATTACTAGGGTTGTGTACCAAAAACAATTTCTTTAGTGCAGTGCAGTCCTGTGTCTCAAGGAGTTACCCCAGCAGTTGTTACTCAAGAGCATTTTCTAGACAGATTTTATTCTTTCTGGAACCTTGGTTCTAAAAATTGTACATTTCCTCTTTATTTATTGGTTAACTGTGTAATCATTCACTTCAAAACTGAAGTCCTCTAGTCCAGTAATTTTGGAAGATTCTTACTAACTCCACAAAAGCTAAAACAAGCAGGATTTGCCATTTCTTTTGGCCACTGAGTTTAAGATCATGAGCCTCATTAACAACTCTTCCTCCATATAACCAGTTGCATCACTCTGATAAGTATTTGGTACTAAATACAGATATTATCAATCAAGATGAATACTCTGTTCAGACATTACTTTCATAAAACCACACACTCCAGAACATTTCTCCACAGCTCGTATTTGCCTCACTTATATTTACTGCAACCATTCTGAAAAAGTCCATCAAGTCATTTCTTTAAGCATACAAGGTCAGATTCTTGGGAAAAGGTGTTTGTATAATTGTAAGCTGTGCTCTTCAATCTTCTTCTAAGAGCATTCCAGGAGACAATAAACTAGAGGATCATAAAGAGTCCAAAGCAAATAAAAGTTTTAACTGTCTTCAGGACTAGTATGGTTATAGAAGAAATTGTTCTGCATGCTATACCCTTTAGTTCTAGGATGGGTGTGTACAAAAAACCCTATGGTGAATATAAAAAAAATTGCCTATGGTAGAAAGTGATGATGAGGTACAATTTTGAAATGGAACGATATTTCCAGACAGTTTCGTGTCTGTACTACCTGAAGGACAGTTTTAACATCCAAAATCCTCTCTCACTACTTGACCTATGGCAACTGTCTGTAGTTAACTACAGAAGCAATACAAGCTCCCACTTGCATTTTACAAGCTCTCAAGGATAAATGAAGTGAAATAGCAAGCATATTGCACAGGAAACTGTTCTTGTTACTGTATCTTAGATGCACCATTTATAAAGATGCACTAATTGTTTCACTGCTATGTGAAGTTTGATTTATTGGATTCTATGTTATATTTTACATCATTCATAACTTACATATGCCTAAAAATTGAAAATAGGATTTGGCAGAAAATTAATTCCAGGACAACAGTATTACGCTGAAGGTACTTAAATTACATTTACTTGCTAACAGCTACTGCTGCTCCTAAGTTGATTATTCAAAGAACAAAACCAGTTCTTTCCAATAAACAATACCACATGTGTTATTTACTGGACAAGACATTGTTCCAGGATGTCAGCCTCTCAGATCTTTTTTATAAATAAGCCACAAGTCTGCATTGGGTCTAAGCAAGAAAACGAGAGTAACTGTTTACTGATAACCCACTTAAAACAGCTAAGTAAATTGTACCATATATTTAGTCCTGAACAGTAATACAGAATCTGCATCTCACATTTTTCCAAAAATGACAGATCAGAAAACTCTGATATATATACATTTTAATAGATTTTAAATATCTTTTAAAGTCAAGTTGCTTTCAGTCAGCATTAGATTATTCTAATGTATATTTGATTTCTACTTAAATGCATTATTCTATTTAAAATGTAGCTAGCCAATAAAACCACAGATGCTTTTTTTGCCCACAGCTTTATCCTGAATCAATTTTCAGTGAACCATGAAAAAAAAACTTTTCATATTTGCATATTTTTAGTCTGCATGTTTGATGGCACTACTGGCCTCTGCATTAGCTAGTTTTGTTGTTATAGTGTGAAACTCTAAAAACAAAACTTGGTAATACAACACTCTTGTCAGAAAACAAAAAATCTCATAATTAAAAATAATAAAATAAATTATGTAACAAAAGACAAATTTGTAACTCATTGTAGCAAATGAATCCCAATAGTCAAAAACTGGACTTTGTCACTTGAACTCCGAGCTTCAACACACAGAATAAAAACAGTACAGAGATGTACTGCCAGACAAACTTGAAAAGCTTATGAACTCACCAAAATTACACTAACAGAAATATTGTACTTCAAATAATCTATTCAAAACAACTTTTATGCTACAGTAAGCTTCTACCACAAGCAACTTGCAACAGTAGATGAAGTCTGGGAAAGCCCCTTAAATCTTTACATGCCACCCTCAGTGAAATTACCACATTAAGGAAAGTGACCCTTAGGCATTGCAGCCCTGTTTCTGCACTTCTCTATCACCTGCTTATACCCAGAAGGGATTAATTTTACCAAAAGACAATATATATATGCATCTCCAATTTAAATTGATCCTAATCTAAGCAGAAGGCACTTCTGTTCCAAAGATAAGAAAAAGTGTGCTAAAAAGGTCACGCCCAATAGCGGTAACTGAAATAACGGTAACTGAAATCAAAAATAGGATACAAGATGCTCTCTGCAAAAGTAACTAGGGTAAAGAAATTTTCCAGAAGAGCTTGCCATGATATAGCACTGACACCCCATGCTTTACACCTACGCTTGCACTTGCCCCTGTCAAAGTTCAATGCCTGTTAAGGCACAGTAGTAAGCTACACAGTAGGCCACATTTAAATAATGTAGGTACAGAGGAGTGTGTGTTTAAGTATAAATACAGCTATATAAAGAAAAACATATAAACTAGATAATATGTCCCAGAGATATATCAAAAAACAAACAAAACCTAACAAGACTGGGAACTTCAGTAAAGGTTCAAACTCTCAAAACTGCTTTGCCAGAGAAGCACTCACCAACTTCTTGTAGTGAACACACAGCTACTGATTTTAACAGCAGGCTCATCATACTGCCTGTGTTTGCTACTACAGTGCACCTCACTGCAAACACCTGGAATTCTGCAGAAGGGCTCAAAACACCCTAGGATTTCTCATCAAGATTTACAGAGAATGAGGGAAGAGCATGTCACCATTAATAGTAATCCTATCTTATCACTGTAATACGGAAAAAGATAGATTAAAAAACCCTCAAACTATACTGGTAAAGAACTACCTATCAGTGAAAAACAATATAAACAGTCACAAACAAGCTACCTGTTGGATCATAATGCTTTGCTGATATAAATGTAATAGACAATATAGGTAAAACTTACAGAACCTAGGAATAGTCTTCAAGAGCTAGAGAAGAAAGCACTTAGCTCTGAGTCAAAAAGTTTTCAACTGTAAAAGACATTTTAACATCCATAATGTTTGTTACATTTCTCTTACATAGGTTTCAAAAAAAAAGTGACAGAACTCTTGGTTAAAGTGTTTACTTACATTGAAGGCATTCATTGCATTTTTATCATAATACTTCTTCTTTTCATACTTATCCCTGATGAAAAATTCCACAGCTCTAGAAGTAGCTAGTTTAAGGAAAATATGTATTCAGATAAAGAGTAACATCAACCTAAAAAACTCATTGGTTATTCAAACAAAAAAACTGCACCTGATTAATCTCATTTTGTATTTTTAAAACAGTAAAACAAACCACTCCACACAGAACAACTGCTATTGCAGGGCCCAAAATGAGCTTCTTTGTACTACACAAAGTTAATCAGTTTAATCTCTTAAGAATGCAATATGAGAAAGGTAGGGTATAAGCCTATCAGTGTTGCACAGATAGGACATTTTCACCTGGTATTTATAATCTACATGGCTGTAGTATTGAAAATACTACAATGGTACAATGGACAATGGTACTCATATATGGTAAATAATTATAGTTTACCATCTTAACTTGGGAAAAAATACTTTCTCTTCAGAAAAAAAGGTGAAATGTATATACCTGTTCTCTGATTTACACAAGTAATACCATTTATCAAATGCTGATCATAAACACTTCTGAGATCACTAAGTCCTCCATGAGAGTCTCCTGTTACAACAAACACCTCTGTAAAATGGGGGAAAAAAGCTAAAACAACCAGAGATAAAAAGATATTGAAGCAAAGATGGAAATAGCAGCAAACATACTGATGTAGAAAACTAGAACTGACAATCCAGTAGCTCAAATGCAAAAAGAAAAGCTAGCTGTTTTCCTCAATTATTCTCTCAGCTTCATAAAGCAGCTCATCCAAAGCAGTGTGAATACTTTAATTTTAGTAAAGCTGAGTCTCTAGGAACCAAAAAAAATAAATTTGAATTACTTTGTCCGGCAATGTGATTATCCACTCAAAAACTGATATTGCAGCTATGGAAGCTCGGACTCATTGCCTCTTAAACTTCCAAAGTAATTTTTCCTTAATCGATGGAAAGATATCTTAGCTTCACATACTATGTCTTCAGATTAACACTGAACTCAGAGCACTCAGACCCTTCATTTTGTGCATCAAATTATATTGTCAAAAATCATAGTTTCAAATTGCATGCAAGTGTCACCTAAAATTACAAAAATCAAAACACTGCTTTCTACCTCTTTCCAAATATATATAAATTGTATCTTGAGCACTTTTGAAGGTACAACTATCTTAGTACTAATACTGCAAAAAATTATTCACTCTGTTGTTGGAAAAAAAACATTTTTCTACAGGAAAATAAAGCTGCCATACAAAAAAAAAATCACAACGATCCTTAAAGTTAGCTTCTACACTACAGCATCCCTGTCAAGTACAAGGGAAGGAAAAAAAATGCTCAGAAAGGTCACTTTTGTGGATTAAGAAGCAGAAATTATGAGGGATATTTCGCAGGAGATTTTTGGGCAGATCTCACATACACATTTCTCCCGTGTCTCCACTTTACTACCTTAAAACTAGAAGTATATTATAGTGCTACTGGAAGTTAAACACTAATATAGATGAATATATACAAAATTGATCATCACATGCAAAATATTTTCACAGTTCATCCAAAAGAATATTCAGAGTATGAGAATGTTCACAACCAGAACACAGATGACGTACTAAGCTGATTCTGTAGAGATACAATAAGCAAAGAAAAAAGGCAAAAAACATGCTTAACACAACAGCTTGTCATGAATGCCAACTAGGTAAGTAGCTGCCAAAGTTATGGGAAAATTGAGAAATAAATCAGAAAATGTTGGTATTACCTCTCCTGGTAGTGCAGTTTTAATAGAGAAACCAAGGGCAATGAAATATATTCAGCTGACTAAGTCTACCAGTTAGAACCTAACAACTATTCAAAAGGTTATGCAATTAATTCAAGGCATACTGTGTACAAAGGAGTTATTTTAAAAGACTAAAAAATAGACTTTTGGTCTGATCTGACAAGAAAAGCTTAAAGCATTATTGCTTCTCCCGCAGTAGCACCAAGGAATTCAAGTTAGCTGCAGAAAAAATATATACATCTTCAAGATCCATTTTTGAGTAAGTTTTAGTCAAAATATTTTGGTCATATGGCTCAAATAAAGTTCTAGAATATTACAGCTGGAATACTATGGTGCTATCTGGTTCCAGTTACTTTTTTCTTATGGGGATGTATGTTTAATTCAAAAGTTACAAGAGTATGAAAAAAAACTTCTGTTTTGCTCAGGTGCATTTCATAAAGAAGAGTCAAACCCTTCAAAAAAAATCTTCTGGCATAACATATTGAGCATAGTATCTAATAAACAGAAGAACCAAAATCACCTTTGTATACAGTAAATTCAAATCAAGTTACAACTAAGTCTGTTTATCAGCTCCTGCAGCTGAGGAAAGACTCAGCTCACTTAAGAGTGGGTGTTCAGGATCTCATCATAATTAAAGAGTTCCAGTAAGATCAGGTGAAGTTATTTATGGAGTAACTTCAGTAAATCAAGAAAAAAACCCAAATCTAAATTAATGCCATAATATATTATCCTAGTGATTCAGTAAAGGTAGTTTTTGAGAAAAGTTATTTATTGCCAGTAGACAGTTTTTCTTCCAACCCTCCCTGTCCAGATACATAGTGATAATCACACACAAACAACTCCTGGCCATCAGAGAAGTTGCGTTCATTCATGTATTCATCCATGCTAGTCACCTAGAGAACGAAATCCATGGTTCACTTGAGTAAGATGCAATGGTTTATTTTACTTTACCCTTCAGTTCATCATTTCCTGATCAAATGCTTCTAACTTCAGCTGGCAGTCACTCAAGATAAAGATAGAATATTCAAGAGCTCTCCAGTATCACTCTAACTTTCTACATAGAGGGAAATTACGAAGTCACCTCTTCTGAAAGCAAAAATAAATGGTGCTTGCCAAATCTCATTACAAAATAGATTTGCTATGACTGAAGTAATTTAAACCTTTTCTGATCTGTTCTCAACTTCCACTATCATTTCTTATAGAACAGTATCAATGAAATAAATAACATGAGCTGATAAATGTAGCAGTTCCTTGAAACAGTCATAACATCTAAATTGCATTAAAAGTCATTTCAATGTGAAAGCCAAAACAAAAAGGATACTGATCTGTTTGAGGCCTTCGGAAGTTCTCTGGCAGATTAGCTTCATAGAGTAGTCTTGCTTTAGTATTTCCCATTTCCTGCATGCACTAAAGAAAAGTGGTAGAAAATAGTTAGTTCATGTCCATTGATACTTTAAACTCTGAAACAGACAGAATGCTACTGGAGAGATGAAATGACATTACAAGTTTTTAACTTGGAGACCTCCCTGTTACCATATATCTTGGGAGATACGACCATGGCACAGGAGGGCTGCCTGCCCATACTTCATGGACAAAAGCTAACAACATCGATGCTGTTTGCAGTGTAAACCAACCCATCCACAGAAAGACAAGCTTTGATCTCTCAGGATGGCTCTTCAGACCATAAAGACAAGGAGTAAGAAAATCTGTCTGATGGCAGGAAGAGGCTTCAGACTGGAGCATACCTGGAAGAGTCGGTACTTGATACATCAAAAGAATGCAACCAGACGTCACAAAGACATTTGAGTGCTACTGTCCTGTCCCTTACTCAAAAGGCTTACAACACTTTTTCTACACATACTACCAAGAAGTAACTTTCAGAATCCCTGAGGCAAGGTAGAATACATCTAAATTGATTGAAATAATGAGATCTAAACTAATTTCTGAAGTGAGTTTTATAAACTTAGACTCACTGCACTAGAAATATGATACATGTAAAAGCTAATAGGATTGTAAAACATTTAAGCTGGGCATCATGGTAAATGTAAATCCTTTCAAAAGTACTCCTGACATCCCTTCCAAATTGGAAACATATTTGATGATATTTTACCTGTATTTGCTCTGGCGTCCATTGATCCAAGTTGACAGACTTGACCCTTGATATATGAACCCCAAGGTTTCGATGTATTCCAGCACATCTGATGCAGATAAAAACACCAGTGTTCCAAGAAGCCCATCTAGGACCTAAAAGGAATGAGGAAGTAAATCAGCTCTTTTCCAAAGTCCATATACTGTGAAGATTTTCTTGGCATTTGGCATAATTCTATACTGACAACATGAATGAACAAGCTTGAATAAGGGCTCACAGTTGCTTCTCTAGAACATCTATCACTTTTAACAACCTCCACTGTTAACAGTTTTATTCACAGATTTCTATTTCTAAATAATGTCACAAACATTAACTAGTCAGGTTTAGCTAGAAAGTCTTTGTGTCCACCTCCCCATCTCCAAAACAACAAAACAAACTTCAGAAAGTTGGCTTAGTAGCAACAAGATTTTTGCTTGCATCTTGAGTAATTCCTATGGCTATGCCTCAGATGAAGCATCAACAGAAATCAGTAGAAGTTGTTCTTTTTCTCCATTTAAAAGCTTTTGAAGACATGCATCTGTACTTAATTTGAAATTAAATGTAGGGCAATCACATTAATGCAACAAATCCTTTAATACCTCATATAGCACAGACTCTGTAACAGTAGCATGCATGCTCTTACGGAACGATTATACAGAGATTTGCAAAACCAACTGATAAAAGTATCTAAGAATGGTGGAAAATGGAGCATGTTCAATATCCTTGATTTCTAAACTACAGTATGAGTTGCCATTCACAGCCCAATGGATTTTCTAACAGAATCAAGCTGATTTATGAACCTTACCATCATTTCTCAGCTGTGCTGACATGTTGAGACAGTTTAAGTATGGTGACCTGAATTATCACAGTGACACTTAGGATGTTTCACTTGAAGTTACGATTCAGTCTCTAATTAAACATATCTATATAAATTTATTCCATCACCACTGTTAAAGGCACTGCTTTGAAGTCCATCTAGTTCTGAGCTTTAAGGAGTTCAAAGATTAAATAATAACCATCAAAAGCAAGAAGGCACACTGAAGAGCTGGAAAATATTTCAAGCAGTTGAAATCTGCTTTTGTACGACAGCTGTGCACCTAGACCACTCCTGCAACTGCTGCAGTTTGCACTTCAATATCAATGTATTGTATGAACACTTCCCTGGGACCTACAAAAGAGCTTTATGCTTTCCCTCTTCCTGATCTTTAGCTTAGGACTGTGCTAGTTTGACCCCAGGCAAACACCCACAGAGCTGCTCACCCTCCTCTTCTACAGGACAGGAAGAAAAGAGTAGGAAGGTGAGGAGACTTGGAGTCTGAGATAAGAGTTTTATTAAGTGAATCAAAAACTGCACACAAAGGGGGGAAAAAGAAAAAGGATTTCTTCATTACTTCCCATCGCCAGGCAGCTGTCTAGCTACTTCCTAGAAAGCTGCGCTTCAGCAACCACAATACTTCTTTTGGATAACACCACCATAACCAAGAATGTCCTTTCTTCCTCTTCCTTTCCTTGAGCATTTGTTGCTTAAGCACTTTATCACATGGCATGGAATGGTCAGTTAGAATCAACAGATGTCCCAGCTGCATTCCTCCCAATTTCTTACCCACCCACCACTAGCCTTTTCAACTCTGGGGAACAGAACAGAAAAAAGAAAAGCTCTGATAGTGTTCAAGCACTGTTCAGCAATAGCCAAAACAAGGAAGCAGGAGAAATCCTTTAAGTTAAACTCCATTCTTTAGAATTGCTACTTGAAAATCCCAAGACACATTCATGGATCCCCACATTTGTTGCAAGAAGCATTACTCTTACTAGTGGAAATACTAACAATATTTTGAGTAATCATCTTGTGTTTAATTTATCTTGTTCAATACCTCAAAAAGTCAGACCACTTGATGTCCACTGCTTGACCTTTAAGAGCATAATCATTAAAATGACTGGCAGTTTTCAAAATAAGTGCTACTATGATTAAATTAGATTCCAAGGGTCTAGAGATCTAAGAATTACACGCCAAAACTCACACTTCTTTTCCCACATGGCAATTCTATGTTACAACTATTACTTGTCAGAGAGGAATGGTCAGACTGTTTGGAATGTGTCGTAATTAATTCAACAACCTATTGATTTGCCTTTATATTTTCAACTGCAGACACAAAATACTCACACTTGCTAGATTTATATTACATGAAGGCCCACTTAAAATTTGTACCACTCTCAGTTTTAGTGCACCAGAATAAGTTTTGCAGGTCATTTGCCTCAACCTATTAATCAGGTTTCAGCTAAAATAGTACACCAGAAGAACCTTAAAAAAAAAAACCTGCTTAGCCACTCCGTTGTCAATCAAGTACTTCAGTTTATGCAATAGATTATGTGATTAATGTATGACATCTTAGAAACAGGCAAGATAAACTCTTGCGTACCCAACAGCTTCTCCAGTTTTTCCCCTAAAGTACAACCCACGTGTCTTCTAAAAACTGGAGCCTGTTTTGATCAGATTACTACAGGGACAGGTGTCTAACTATAGTATCTGTACGTTGTCCAAGTTTTTATCCCAACAGGGTGTTTATACAACCACTATGAACTTTTTACAACAAATGAGTTTGTTCAACCACACCTCACATGAGTTTCCTACTCTTCAGGTACTGCCTCAGCTATGAGATCCCAGATAGGAAAGTTCTACATTAATGAGACAAGAGTGAAGGAGGTCTTGACATGACTGAAGTCTAAATAAATTAAGAGAGAGATTAATAACCTTGTAGTTAAAATATTACACTTGAAACTTTGCTTAAAAAAGTAAGACAATTTGTGAAGCAGCCGGTTTTCTCCTGGAAAAGAACAGTTTTGTATTTTTCCAAAAGCTCAATTTTCATTAATTTGTACTTATTTATGAAATAAATTAGGGAAATCAAATATATTTAAGCAATAAAGGAACAAATTAAACAGTGGAATAACAGGCAAACCTGAGGCCAGACAAAAATGTTCCTGTGTGACCTCTGAATTTAATTCTGAGTAATGACAATATGCAATATTAAACACTTCAAATGAAAAATGTTTTCATTAATACAAATCAATCATAGCCACAGCTAAGCTCTAGTCAAGAAAAGTCAGAAAATGTTTTCTGTGTAGGCATCAAACCAACTATGCTTGACTCCACCAAACAGTGAACTAATGCTGAGGCTGCAAACCTTCCTGTGCAAAAAACATTAAACAGTAATTTAGACTGATTCAATAAATGATTTACAGTTTTGCCAATTCTATATGAAGTCAGGATACTTATTTCTGTACACAGGAAATATTTTGCACTAATATAAATATTCACAGGTTTCTTTTTATTGGGTCCTTAAAGATACATTTGGTTTTCTTCAGAAAATTTTACAAGAGTAACCTGGTTTAACTGCTCTACATATTTTGTTAGCCAATTAATAAGACATATTTGGCTTCAGAAATGAAGAATGGACATCAAGAATCTTGATGACTGCTATTTTATGCTATCTAAAACACCTTTACATGTCAGTAGTAATGCTATCTTACCTACCAAGAACTGCTCTATACAGTGCAACTTCAATCAGTCAATAATAAAATTAAATACTTGTCATATTTTACATAAGTTTTAATAGAATTGTAATTTTTTTCTTCTGAAAGTCGTTTGACTTTTTACTAGAAGAGTCGATGTGCACTTCAGCAGCTTGCTGCATCACTCCAATACAAAAATACACTTTAAGTTATTTCTTCAGTTATTTAAGATATAGATAACCACTTTGAAAATATTTTCAGTCTTTCAACCTTTACTAAAATTAATTTTAGGAAAAAAGCCATAGGACTGAAAATGACCAATATTTATACTAGACTATATACTAGAATATCGTGATGTCCCTGAAACACTGCCTGGCTGAACAATGGAAAAAACTTCAGCAACCCTAAGACAGACTGCTGCTCCCAAGATGAGAATCAAATTTTAATTCACTCTAAACTTTCTTTTCTATATTTCTATGCATTGTCTACTGATTAGACTTAAATTTCCATTTCAGTTCTTAGCAGGTGGCTGTGAAGGTGTGTGCTATCTTCCAGAGAAATTATGACAAGATTTCGAATGTATTAGGTCATACATAATTTAAGGAATCTTTAAATAACTAGGCTATTTTTTTAGGCCCACAAGGTTAATTGTGTATAGTCTTACTGACTTGCCTTCATAAAAAGGAGTGATTAATTTTGACTGAAAATTTAAACACAGCATAAGTGCAAGTTTCTTGTAAGAGCTAAACAGAAAGGTGCATTTGAGCCATCATATAGCTTCACAAAAATTAATTTGCAGTCTTGGCTACTACACATTAAATGGAAAACGCCAAGCAACATTTCCCAATATACTGGGCCTAGCTGGGAAGGAGTTAACTTGCTGCACAGCAGCCTCTATGGAGATGGGCTTTGAGTTTGTCACCAAAACAGTGCAGTGCTGATAACAGTAATGCCTTGGCTACAGCTGGACAGTGCTTGCACAGAGTCAAGGATTTCTTTTCTATCCCCACCCAGCAGGAAGAGAGTAGGCAAAAGGCCAGAAGGGGACAGTCAGGGACATCAGACCCCAGCTGACCAAAGGGACATCCCAAATATATATTAGCATTCAATCAGGTGCACAGAAACAGCACTGACTGTCACATATTTGGGATATTTAAGGAGTCCTTTATTAGAGACTATCGGGCTCTAAGAATGAAAAAAAATATGTAGCTACCAAAACACAACATAGCCTGTTATATCTTTAAGTTTTCAGAATTTGTCGATAATGCATGAATTTCAGAAAAAACCTAGAGGTTTTATCTCCAGTTACAGTAGATTTCCATGCCAGTACAGTTATTGTATAGAACCAACATTCTCCCTACTCACAGAAATATCTACAGTTACTAAAAAGCTATGAACATTTCAAAAAACAACTTCAGCTGTTTAAAACTTGAGCAAGAGCTTGCAACCAATTTACATAATTTTAGATAAAAGGCTTCAGATAAGCTGATTTCAAGCCAATTTTTAAATTGCTGAAAAAGTTATCCAATCTCACATGCCATTCTTTCATTCTAAAATGCACATCAAAGTGTGAATTTTGTGAAAAATACATCATTTTTACATATTCTCTGTGAGGCAAAAGCTTTCCTCTCAATATATTTCAAAATTTTTCCCACTTTTCCCTCACACTTTTTTTTTCAGGATACAATTTTTGATGACAGATTTCTCTGTCATATTATTTGAACTGGACTCATACCTTGCACATACTTCACATACTCCCAAATACCACTTTCTTCCCCATCCCCTTTAACTCATTCAATAAGGACCATGTGTTCTATTCCACTATTTTAGAAAGAAGCTGATTCAAGAAGCTACAATAAAAACTCGCACATCACTGACAAACCCTTCTAATGTATTTCTGCATGATACAAACATCTTTATGTGCACACAGCTGGCATACATCTTTGGGCAAGAATGGGAATTGTAATGCTGAAGGAGGTATAGTGCATTTTTTAAGGAAACACAATACAAAGTACATTCGTGTTTGTATGTCCAAGATTGAAGTTTTACTCCAGCTGCTCAAGTTTTATTTTGCATCACCACATGCATAGTACTGCATAAGGTACAAAACACGGCTTACACAATATGGCTCATTCAAAATGCTGAGGAAAAAGGATTTTTATCAGCATTACAAAAAATGCGAAAGCCTCATATACTAATCGTATATGAATCTAAGCAGTCAATACAGTGTGAAACATTGCTTTAGTTCTACATTTGATTATTTAAAAAACCTTGGAACTGTTTTAAACATCTCAATCAACTCTCTATACTCTACTCAGCTTCCACCTGCAGTATGAAAATAGTAAGAAAGTTTATACACTATCAGGCAAGACTGGGCAGGAGTAGGAGAACCTGACACACAAACATGTTAGCAAAAAGAAAACCAAAAAGACAATGGAGACCAGAACAGACTAAAAAGAGGCAAAAGATAAAAATATTTGGATATAACTGGGAAACATCCACAACAGAACAAGTATAAGATCACTGCAGATTTGACTCTGAAATCGAACGACGATGGTTGCTTTCCTTGTTACAATAATTCAGAATTTCCTTCCCTCCATCAGTCTACCACCATCTGTTAAGCTTACTATAAATGTAGTTAATACTGAAACACTCCTTTCACTCAATACAGGTGCTGCTCCCTCTTAAAAAAAAATCTTAATTTACAGAGAGCAGAGGTCTGAATTGGGGTAAAAAGAGCAAGTATACAGCCTTTCAATTTTACATGTGCTGTTAAAGGGAAAGATACCAATTCTGAATCCTTTACAATATGTGCATAAAACCAGTTTGCCAGGAAACTAGTAAGTTTTGAGACAAAGTTTTAAATGAAAAAAGCTTGTCAAAACTAACCTTAAATAAGGCTTGTATGATAGAGGCACATAAACACAAGTTAAAAGTAACTTTACATTCTTCCAGTTACCAATTAGAAATTCTACAAAGAAGGAAGCCAAGTATTACAGATAACAGAGAACTAACTTTGTGTCTCTAATATAGTCTGTAGCAAACTTATCTTGGGACAACACCTTTAAAGACTTCTGACAGACTACAATTCTTTTTTTCTCTCAACAGCACCATGCCTGTCCTTTAATCATAAAGTGCAGTGAAGTTACTTTAATTCTCATTTGTTTCCCCAAATTCTGCTGCTGTTTGACAGACTTGATTTGCCAAAGAAATGGCTCCATCTTGTGGAACAGAGAATTAACTGCAAGAAAATCTACACACCTGACTCATCCTGATTCGTTGACAGCCACTTTCCAAAAGCTATCACTTTTGGCCAAAGAAAGCCTCAGTCGTTGCATCAATCCAAGTATATCCATGCAGTGCTCTCTCTCTTTGCACTACTCCCACACCCGATTAATACTGCTCAAGTGTTCTGCTACTCAAGATTTCAACCAAGTTAGCAAAGAATATATTTCAAAAACATCTGTAACTTCTCCAAGGCGAGTTAAAAATAAAAGATTGTGAACAGGAGACAAGCACCCTTATTTGGCAGATAGAGAGAAAAGAAGGAAAACAAGTAAGCAGCAGTTTTATTTTATGTAATTCAATTCAATACAAAAAGATCTGAGTTAACACAAAACAGTACCTTCTCCAGTGGTTACTCAGGGAAGAACAAAAGAACAAGGCAGAATTTAGAGAGATTCCAAGTTTCTCTCCTCAAAACATAACACACTAGAGACAGGGATTAAGTGAAAATAATACTGAAATGCTGAAAAAAAAAATTGCGATCATCCATTTTCAGTCTAATCCTGCTGGTTCAAAGACCATGTCTTACTAGTTTCATTGGAGGCTGCTTGGTTTTTCACACAAAAGGTAGATCCACCATCTCCATTTTTGGTTCACAGACTCCTGGAGTGGATGGGGTCGGGGGAGTGAAAAAAATCCTCCAAGAAAACCACCCACCCAACCCCCAATACAAAAAGCCTAATTGCAATGTTAACGTCCACTGAAACCGACCTTGTGAATTAAACAAATCTTTGAAAGAATGAAAGATCTTGCATAAAGATCTTGAAGCAAAGGAAATCATGCAAGAACCACTGTACAAGAATCTTTATTCTATGAAATGTACTTCAAGGCCCTTGAACCTTAAGTCTTTTGAGACTACTGATAAAGGACTATTTACTCCTCAGTTGATCCATTGAATTAGTTTCTGATTAAACAGAACAAATAGTCTGAAGCATGTTCTTGTGTCACATCTACTCCCCATGTTAAGCACAATTCCTTTTCCTTTACAGTAGATTTCCTTGCTTTATTTTCATACCCAAGATAGGGAAAACCATGCAAGCTCAGTCTTTATGTGCTTTAAGGTGTCAAAGTATGCAGCAAAATACTGTTTTATATAAACAAAGGCAACAAAGGGCCTTAGCGCAAAGGATAGTTGTTATCAGTCTCTTAACAGCTGGCTTAGTAAGCCTGTGTTCAGACAGTCATGACCAGAATCTGACAACTTAAAATTTACCACGTTTAGAAAAGCGTGACAGGAATACAAACAAGAACTGTGTGTAACAGGTTATTTTCATATTTTTAAATATAATCAAAGTCAACAGCATAAAGTTGCACTGAAGGCAGACAACTCAAGTATACTGTTCCAGAGCCCAGCTTAATAGCAGCTGAGATTCATATGGTTCAAGGTTCCCGCTGCAGGAACAGTGGGAAGACAAGCCTTAGAAGCAGCGCTTAGCTATTTTTAGCCACTATCTGGTACGTGGTACAGAGTTTCATGGACAGAATTCCTCCAATTTTGTCTTTTGGTTTAGATAACCGTTTTTCATGAAAGTCATCCAAAAAAAAATCCATTACATACACACCTATTCATAACTTCAAATAGACTGTAGAAGTATCATGAATGAAATTCTTCCCCTGCACAACCCTGTCCCACCTCTGTAAGTCAGAGAGAGAAATAGGTATCAAACAGTTTTACTTATTCCTTCAGCTCACTTATCACTTTTGCTTCTGTAGCATCTAAAATTGCTAAAAGCATTTCAAAGAAATTTCAAGGATTGTATGAAGCCTCAACTGGAAAAGACATACAGTGACATAACTGTTCCCTTAGTTCTACATTTAAGCCACCAAATCAAGTGGCTGGCTTCATAACTACTTTAATTCTGGAATGCATCCAAGTAATTTCAAACAGCAAAAGCTTTATACAGAAAATTAAGTGTGGAATACAAAAGCAGTTTGTAAATCAGAAGACTGGTTGGTTACATTAGCTATCGGAGATACACACGTAATGTCAGTTTATTCTTGAGATGAACAGGTCTTGGCTGTTAGCCTTTTGGTACAAGCAAAGAAAGAATTAATTTTCTTTTGCCTTATTAACAAATAGTCAGCTACTAAAAATCTTTTTGAAGATTGTGAGAAGATAAGCTTGCTTTTCCAAAATGAAGTCATTTTATCAAACATTAGGTGATTATGGGATACACAAGCTAAGGTGTGAAATAAAATACAGTATTTAAAGCTCACCATAAAGTTATATACATAAATACACTGTTGATCACACCTCATGTAAATTAAGAG
Source organism: Dasyornis broadbenti (assembly GCA_013397935.1). Lineage (NCBI taxonomy): Eukaryota > Metazoa > Chordata > Aves > Passeriformes > Dasyornithidae > Dasyornis > Dasyornis broadbenti. The sequence continues at coordinate 1,115,085 of VZRN01003662.1, read as the reverse complement.
AAAAAGGAGATTATGATGGCTTTTTGGGATTTGTTCCCCAAAACATCACCAAGACCTCCTATTTATCCTGGAAATGAGATGACAGGATTTAAAAAGAACACCTACTTCATTAAAACACTTATTTTTAATGAAAATATAAGTTTAACTCAGCATTTTGCATTGAAACTTCCTTTAAAACCATCTCCCAGAGTTTGTATTCCTGACTTGGAAGTACTTCACAAGTCAGATTTCACCCATCCTCACTCTGCCCAGGGAAGCAGGATCATAACCAACTTCTGAACTATCCAGAGTGCAGCTCCTAACCCTTGGCTGGCAACCACATCTGCTGTGCTCACACCTGGTTAGCCTGAGCACACGTGTCTATGACTGTAGATGGAAAAAACCATGCAGAGTACACAGGACACAGCCACAGCACTCCTATCAGCATTGTGGGATACTACCCTGCTACAGCACCCTTTAGAAAGTAAAGTCAGTGCCATAAATATCAGAGATGACAGAGCTGCCAACCCTAGCACATTCAATAACCTAACAGCTTCAGAAACAAAATTTCAATTTGGCTAAGGGGTAGCACTCCAATGCCTGTTCACTCGTAAAAGAGAAAGACTGCTTGTGTCAGAGTTCAGGCTGCAAGAATAAGGTGTGCAAGCTGTCATTTCCTGTTAGCAGTATTTGGTACTTTCTAAAAAAGGCAAGGTTATGTAGCATATTACATTATTAGTAGGAAGCTTCTGGAGCTGGTCTTGACTGCAATTTTTCCCTTGCCAACAAGGAAATCCTAAAACACCGCTTTAAGTTTAAAATTTATAGTCCTTTTATATGCAGAAATAAAAGGGAAATGGGGAACAGTGAGCTCTTACAAAATCAGTTTTCATAAACTGATAGCTAAGCATTAAGCAAAAGCATAACTAAAAAGAAAAATAAATGTGTAAATCTATGCTACTCTGTTAGGATGTAACAACCCCTTGCACATGCAGGCAAAGGACAAAGATTATATAAGCACCTGCTGCAAAAAAACCCTTCAGTCAGCAATTGAAGTTCTTCCTTTAACTATGACAAAAACCTCAGAGATAAGATTTGTTTGTAATACAGGCTTGTAATGTAGCTTGTTTGCCATAAACAAGAATTAACCTTTTTCTACCAGAGGCATTATCTTGCAATTGCATTCAACAGCTTCCCTTTAGTGTATTTCCTCAAACATAACTGAAGAGATCCTTAAGTAAAAATAAAAACCTCCACAAACTGTACAACCTCTGTACAGTCCCCAGTGACTCCAGAGATGTGCTTTCTCGTATATTACAAAGTAAATCCACCCCCATAATCCCTCCAACAAGAACCTAAATTTGAAAAAGATGCACAGAGAAGCCAGAGATCCAAGTTTCTCTATCCAAGAGCCATAGAATCAGAGTAATTAAGGTTGGAAAAGACATGTTGGATCTTAAAGTTCCACCATTAACCAAACACAGCCAAGTACCACATCTACCTATTCTTTAATACTTCCAGGGATGATGATTCACCACTTCAGGCACTGGAACTGGGCAGGCTGTTCCAAAGCCTGAGCAATTTTTCAGTGAAGAAATTTTTCCCAATATCTAATCTATACCTTCCCTGGCACAATTTGAAGCCATTTCCTCCTATCCTGTCAATGGCTGCCAGGGAGACGTGTAGCCCTACCTGGCTACAACCTCCTTTCAGGGACTTGTAGAGTGATTAGAGCTCCCCTGAGCCTTCTCCGGAATCACTCCAACACCACAATGTCCTTCTTTCAGTGAGCAGCCCAGAACTGGACACAACACTCAAGGAGCAGCCTCACCAGTGCCAGAGTTCAGAGTGACAATCACTGCCCTGGTCCTGCTGGCCTCACTATTGCTGGTACACGCCAGGATGCCATTGGCCTTCTTGGCCACCTGGGCACACACTGGCTCATGTTCAGCCTCTATCAACCAGCACCCCCAGGTCCTTTTCCACAGGCCATCTTTCCAATCACTCTGTCCCCAGCCTGTAGCTCTGCATGGGGCTGTTGTGACCCAAGTGCAGGATCCAGTACTTGGCTTTGCTGCATCTCATACAACTGACCTCAGCCCATCGATCGAGCCTGTCCAGATCCCTCTACAGAGCCTTGCTCCTGTCCAGCAAATCAGCAGTCCCACCCAACTTGGTATCATCTGTAAATTGACTGAGGGTGCATTCAACCCCCTCATCCAGATCATTGATAAAGATATGAAACAGGACTGAACCAAATACTGAGTCCTGGAGAACCCTACTAGTGACCAGCTGGATGTGAGCCCATTCACCTGGCCACCCAGCCAGTTTATACCGAGCAAAAAGTGCACCTGTCCAAGCCAGGAGCAGGCAAAGTAAAGTGCCAAATTTCAGGCTCTACACAGTAGAAATACACTGAAATCATCTCTAAGGACCAGCCAGAGGGTTTCTTGTACCAATCCTCTCTGCTATATTGGTTTGTGCAGGGATGGAGTTTATTATCTTCACAGAAAGCCCTATGGTGGTGTGTTCTGGATCTCTGAGCAAAACAGTGCCAATAACACACCAATGTTTCAGCTATTGCTGAGCAGCACTTGCACAACATTAAGGTCTTTTCTGCTCTTCAGATTGTCCTGCCAGTGAGGAGGCTGCAGTGAGGCAAGAGGCCAGAAAGGGATACAGCTGAGACATCTGGCCCCAGCTGACCAAAGGTATATTCCATACAACACTGTGCTCAGCAATAAAAGCTGGAGTAAGAAGGAGAAAGGGGAGACATCTGTAGTGAGTAATTACATAACTGTTACATGTGATGGAGCCCTGCTTTCCTGGAGAAGGCTGAACACCCACCTGCTGATGCTAGGTAGTGAATTAGTTCCTTGGTTTGCTTTGCTTGTGGGCACAGCTTTTGCTGTACCTGTCTTTATCTCAACTTATGAGTATCTCACTCTTACCCTTCTGATTCTCTCTGCCATCCCACTGACAGCATCTCCACAACATCCACATTCACTGCAGAGACACTCACCTACACTCCCCCTCTACATACTGTCTCACTTCCTCTTCAGGTTATGTAGATAAGATCAAGTAGATTTTGAGGCTGCACCATTCATCTCTCCTACCTGCAGAGCGCCTACAGGCCCAGCCTCAAACACTAATATACCACAGTTCTCAGGCACAGGAATAGCCTACTTCGCAAATGCAACTCTAGTCTTGGATGGCCCCTGTAACAATATTATCAATCTTCAGACCAGAACTTTCAGTGGAGGTCAGGGTACTAAATTAACAGAAGACCAGAGGAAAAGAACAGGCTGAAGAGGACTGACAGAATCAGGCCTTTTCTCCACTTGAAGCTCCAGTGGCATAGACATAAATCCTTCCCATGAACGGTGGGGACCCACATGCAAGAGTAGCTACACACCAATACTGCACTCTGCCAAAGTCTCAGCAAATGGATCACACCATGGTGTGCTTCAACACTCATCCCTGAAACTGAGTTTGGGCCAATACATAGAACAGAAGGTATCTGTGCTCTGTGAGATGTATCTTTTAAACGCAGGTGTTAAAAAACTTCTGTATTTTCTCAGTCCATGAACAAAAAAGTATAGAATAATCTAGGCATAAATGGACTTCCTGAGGTTATTTAGACTAACTCTAGATGTTTTAATCAGATCTAATTAGACCATGCTGCTTAGGGCTTTGTTCCATTGTTTTGAACAACTAAGGTATATTCCACCATCTTTTTGAGGAAAAACTCAATCAAATGTTCAATATTTGAACATTTTCTCATTTTAAAACCACAAAGTAACTTCTTATATCCAATTCAAATGCATCACACCACACATTCAAGGCTTAAATGTGCTTCGCATTTTTCTAAAGGCATCTTCTTGCTTCCTCAAACTATGTTGGTCTCCTGCGAGATACTAAATTAAATATAATTCAAACTAACACAGTTAAACATTCCAGCATGACAGACAATCATCAATACTCAGACATCATTATGTCAGCTACATGTGACTGAGAAAGGAAAGAACAAATTTACTTTTAGGTAGTGTTCTTCACAGCTAATTTAACTAGATTGGTGTTTCAAAAAAAACGGAGAGGAAGTTCAGAGGTTTTTCTGTGTAAGTTACTTTTCCAAAGTGATCTTCTGTACTTCGTGTAGAAAATAAGTTGTGGTAATACAATACTTTTCCTCAAAGTACCATTTTCTTCAGATGCCAGAAAAGAAATTGAATACAATAGCAATGCAGTCAGCTGCATTTAGTCTGGAATACAGAACTGTGAGTATGAGTTCAAAGTAGGATTAAGGTTGCTTGAGAAGTATCAATTCTCAAAATGTACTCTCAACGCTTTGCAGGACTCTTAAGCATGAGATCTTGGATCTGTTGTACTTTTTAAAGTCTCATTTAAAAGCAAACACTTGACAGAATCCTTTCATTCAATAAATATATTTTTGGAGCAATCTTTTTTAAGTAGGGGTTCTATGAACACAAGTTCCATAGAAATTGAAGAGAACAAGACAAGTGGCAAGGGGTATTTAGCATCACTTCTTTCAGAAGTTGCTTTCTATATGCTGCAGAACACCCAGAAAAGTGAACTAAGGATTCACAGTCTTTATTAATGGGACTGACAGTTACTTTGTACTTAGAACATATAAGAAACCCTCAGCAGTTGTGGTGCATTAACCTTGTCTGGCCATCACATACCCACCAAAGAGGAGAAAATAAGATAAAAAAACCCCCATGGATCAAGATAAAGGCAGTTTAATGAAGAAAAGCAAAGGCCATGAGCAGAAGCAAGAAGAAAAGTATTTATTCTCCTATCAGCAGGCAATATCCACTTCCTGGGAAGCAAGGGCTCAGTACACACTAGTTGCTCTGGAAGACAAACACCTTAACAAAGCCTCCACATGGCTCTGCCTTCTCTTAGCTTTTACTCTATCACTTGTTATAGCCTATCCTTTAGGTCAGTTCGGGTCAGCAGTCCTGGCTACATCTCCTCCTAAACTTTTGCCCACTTTCAGTCCAGTCGGCTTTGGGGGGAAGTTGGAGAGACAGCTTTGTGCTGCACTTGCACTGCTCAGCAACAGCTGGAACACTGGTGTGTTATCAACACCTTCCTAGCATTGCAAAGCACAGCACCATGAGTGCTGCTACAGAAAGTAAGCCCCCTCCCCCTCACACAAACCCAGCACAGCAGTCCAATACATTTAATGTTGAGGATAACCCAGGTATCACTTGGCAATGAGAACAAAGACCAAAAAGTCTGCACTCAGTGTCTTACTGACACATCTTTGTTTTAACCCCTGCTTAAGTGCTCAAGCACACTTCCTCTGAAGATGTAAAGGGTGCACGTAAAAGTGTGGCGTTTGCCATGTTTAAAGGGGTATTTTTGTCATTCTACAGATAACAGGCAACTGAACAAATACTCCATATACATACCTTCATGGGATAATCAGTCCCTATATTATACAAGCATTACTTATCAATACACTGGTTGTTTCTATAAATTGTTATGAATGACAGATTTAAACCCAAATGACTTGAGCACACATTTCCAGGAGCTTATTTAAAATGATCATTCATTGCTGATTGTCACTCACTGACATGTTTTGAATCCACCTACAAGTTCAGCTGCATTCAAAAATACCAGGTTACATGATGAATCACTTCCATCTTTTTTTGCAGAATTTCTTATAGTACTACTACTGCCTTTAATCCTACCAATGAAGTCCTGTACGATGAAGCTTTATTCATTTTCATTCAAAGACTTCAGTAAAAATGTGTTAGATTCTTGCATAGCAATCAACAGCTGAATGTTGAATATTGCATTCCTTTTCTCATCCATATAAGAGAGAAAGTTACCTACTCTTTTTTCTTCCTTTTTTAAACACAAAAATCACAGCCAGGCACAGCTTTTAGAGAAAGAACTGCTCCTTTACCAAATCACACCTGCAAAGTCAGTTGCTTGGCAACACTGCCCCCAACTATCACACAGGGCTGTTCACAGCTCTACTCTGACAGGCACTGAGCTACAGTCTCTACCTCTTTTCCCTCCATCGTCTACCAGAAGCAAACACCTTTCCTCAAGAGAGGAAAGGGGCAATTGACAATTTAAGACTAGGCAGTTCTGAGATAGGCAGAACACAAAAATCACACAGATCAATTTCCCCTATAAAACATGCCACCAACTCCATAAGCTACAAATACATCCACATCTACCACAGACTTGCAGCACAAGGATGTTCTCTGATCCTCCAAGTTCTTCCTCCTCTTCTCATCATTACCTCAGAACAGAAAAGCATCTGCCTCCTCTGGTCAGAGGAAGACAAATCTCATCAATATTTTGGATAAGCAGGAAACAAGGCAAGAACTCAGGTTCACTTGATTGAGTTGTTTCATAGCACCAGGCAGGAGCTTCTTGACAGTATGTACTCAGACATACAAGTTTTTTCACCTAATGGAAAGCAACAAGTGATCAAGACAAGACAATGGAAGATAAAGCAGGAGTTAGCAATATATCATATAATCAGAGTCTACTGTAAACAAAGATGAACACAAATAGGTATCCATTCAAATTTTAAATTTGCCAGGTTATCACGAAGAAAATAAAGCAGTTTTGTTTGAATGGATTTTTGTGAAGCCATTCAAGAGAAAAACGTTAAGAGAACTAACACTGCTCAAGCTCTCAGCAAACACTAATCAGACAAGAGGCCAGAATGGAAGAAAAACAGAAATCCATAAAAGTCCTTTTTAGCCCCCATCTTCCAGAGGAAATCATTGTTAGTCATAATATGGAGTTCAAACCAGTAGTTTTAAGATCCAGGGAAACTTCTGACATAAGGGACACTAGCTCTAAGCAGCTTTCTACCAGCTCTATAGAGCAGTTTAAGTTGTGAAGGTATTCTCCTAGCTAGATTTATCAGCATTTCAGTCAAACAAGATATCAGTAACCCTTCTATTGTAGCCTATCAATTCCCACTTGCTTCAAATGGCTAGATTTGGTCCTTTTGGTCTCTGGATGCACAAACTACAGCAAAATTTCTGTATTTCTTGAAAATACAAAGCTCTACTACAGTCTGTATTTACTACTTTTTAATCACTTTGTTGTCTCATAAAGGACTTCAACTTTTAACAAACTTGAATCTGCATAGCCTGATACTTGCACACCGGGGAGAAAAAGGAAAAAAATTACATGGTATCTGCAGTGGGACTCCATATCAGTTTGTAAGTGATACAACAACTGAAGTGGATCTGAAGTAGCAGAGACTGGAGGGACCCTGGGAGATCAGCTAGTCTAAGCCCCCGTGCTCACAGCACAGAAAACACAACACTTTGCTTAGGGCTGTTCCCAGTCAGATTTTTGGTGCTTCCACAATACATGCTTCACAGCCTCTCCAGGTAACCTGATCCTGTTCAACCTTTCCTGGAGTAAAAAAACCAAAACAACAAAGCAAACAAACAAACCCCCTTACTGTCTTTCAAAGGAATTTCCTGTATTTTAATTTGCATTCATTGCCTTTTGGTCCTATCCTTGGATATCATAGCCAAGTCCACCTCCATCATCTTTACCCTCTGTCACCAGGTATTTATACACACGTATAAGAACTCCGCAGCAGCTTTGTCTCCTCCAGGTTAAGCAATCTCAGTGCTCTCAGCCTCTACTTGACTGTAAGGCACACTAACCTCCCCCTTCATGCCACTTTGCTAGACTTGCTCCAGTCTGTCCCTGTAACTTTGTACTGTGGAGCCCAGAAACAGGACACAGCACTACAGATGCAGTCTCACCAGTGCTGAGGATAGGATCTCCTCCCCCCAGACACTGACCACTCTCCTCCAGAAATTCAGCCCAAGATGATGTTTGCCTTCTTTGTAGCAAGGGTGCATTACTGATTGATGACCAATTTTTGATCCACAGCATCTCTTCTGCACTGCTAACACCCCCTCCCTAGGGACTGAGCCTTGCATTTCCCTTTGTTGAACTTCATAACATTCCTGCTGGCTCATTTCTTCCACTTGTTCACTTGCCTGCTGCCAAGTAGCAGCACATCCATCTGGTTTATCAACCACTCCTCCCAGTTTTGCATCCCATCAAGCTTGCCAAGGGTGGGTTCTATCCTGTCGAACAGGTCATTAATGAAGATGTAAACAGCGCTGGCCTCAATAACAACCCCTGAGCTACACCAAAAGGGACTGGCCTCCTGCTCAACTTTAAGATGTTGATCACCACCCTGAGCCTGGCATTTTAGCCTCTAAGCCATTTTCAATCCACCTCACTGTATCTTTATCAGAAAGCATTTCATCAGCTTATCAATGAGGAAGTTACAAGATAGTTTCAAAAGCCTCATAAAAAGTCAAGGTAACTAAACACCCATTATTCTCGTCCACCAAGGCAGTCACCTGGCTCAGTTCAGTGTGGAAGATTATCAAGTTGGTCACATATTACAGCCCTTTGGTTAATCCATACCAACTACTGTCCATCATTTCTCTTCATGTGTTTTCAGGATTATTTGTTCTGTCACCTCTCCAGGGACAGAGGCAGAGCTGACTGGCCTGTGGTTCCCTAGGTGTTCCTTCTTGCCTTTTTCAGAGATAGTAAAGATATTTGCCTGAGTCCAGACCCCGAGAACAACCCCCCAATCACCATGACTTTAGTTAATGAGAGTCACCACAAAATTACCTTGGCCAGCCCTGTCTCACTCCTGGCTGCATCCTATTAGAACCCACAGACTTGTGTACATTCAGTTTCTATGACTGATCCCAAACATGATCCTTTTCTACTACTGAGAGTAAGCCTTCCAAGCCTAGAATTGCTGAAAGCAAGTCTTACTAGTAAAGAACAAAGTGAAGAAGGCACTGAATGTCTCAGTTGTTTCCACATCCCTTATGACCAGTTCCCCTCCCCATTCAGCAGCAGATCCACATTTCCTCCATTCTTTTTTTTTCTGCCAATTATCTGCAAATGCCTTTCATATATCCCTTGTCAGATTAAACTCCACATGGACATTGGCTTTCTGACCTAGACACATCTTTGCATGCTTGGACAATGTCTCCAGGCTCTCCCTGGGCTACATGTCTCTGCTTCCACCTCCTCTATGTTTCCTTTTTATGTCCAAGCTTTTTCAGAAGCTCTCTGTTCATTTAAGCAGGACCCCTGGTGCCTTTGTACCATTTCCTATTCATTACAATATGCCATGCTAGAGTTTAAAGAAGTAGTCAACCAGCTTTCCTGGCTCTGTCTGCTCAGAACTATCTTCCAAATGATTCTTCCAAGAAGATCCTTGAACAGAACAAAATCTTCCCTCCTGAAGATCACGGCTGTAATCTTACTCTTTGCTTTGCTGTCTCCAGTTTTTTGCAGCCAAGACTACTCCTAACCTTTACATCCTCAACCTGTTGTTCCTTTTTTGTAAGAAACAGGTCCTCAACTACTTGTTTTGAGATATGGACATCAACGCATGCCAGAAGCTTACCTTGATTATTTATTCCCTGCTGTGCTCTCCCTCCAGAAAATAATAATGGTGGTTCAAGCCCCCTGTAAGCATCAATGCCTCTGAATATTAGGCTTAAGTTGTCCAAGGAAAGCCTCATTACTACTCCTGACCCATAGGCTCCAGGTAAAGCTGCAGGCAGCCCCACTGCTCTCACAGCAAACAACTCCCCTTTACCACCATCCCAACCTGCCCTTCCTAAGCACCTATAATTACCCATTTCCAGCCCACCAGCTGTGAGCTATCCCACTCAGCAATGCCAATAAAAGTCATAGCTCAGTCCTAACTCATTTTACTCTGCCATAATACTGAAAACAACTTGCTGACAGTACAGTGAAGATAGATTTAACCAGCCATAGGTTCATCGGCCTAACTCTTCAGAACCTCAACATGAAAATAAGGTATCACCAAAAAACTTCATCTGTTCACATGGCACAGTCATTATGTCTTGGAAAATTTTACTGTGGTCACAAGAGAACACTATGAAGCACCAGAGTTCCTAAAGTAAAGCTGAATCATGCTCAAATGAACCCTACTGAGCCAGTCTAAGACAATGTGACACCTGAGCTAAATCAACTGCTGACTACTTCCTGAGTAATGTCTGATAATTGACTCTTTTAAATCCTATAGGATGCATGCATTAAGAGGGAGTCACCTTTCCAGGAAAGAGTACCTCCCTGAAAGTCCGCTTATCATATAGATTTACCTAATTGCTTTATCTGTATCATGTACAAGGACTTCTTCAGGCTGCAGCACAGTTGCTCTTTCTTTAAAGCATTCAGACCAAAGAGGGAAGGCAGCATCACTCTGTTCCACAAGGAATATTCAGGAACAAAGCAAAGACCAGTTGGTATAAACAGCATCCTGCAGCAGCAGCTTTTTTATGTCACTGAAGAGTGCAGAACCACAGCTTTGGGGCCACTCAAACACACATACCTGTAGCCCTGACCAAAAAGAACTGAGGTGTTTTGCACTTTAAAAGGGCAAGAACATCATCTCATCAATAGCAATAATCACTTCGGGAACTGTCCCCACCCTTATGGTCCACACAACAGAAATAGCTTAGACAGCCAAAAATTTCTGAACACAGTGGAGCAAACTAAGCATGTAAGGATTTCCGCATCTGTAGAACACGCCTCAGAGAATCTAAAGATCTGTAATGTAATAAAAAAATTTAAAAACCAAGTCCCACAAATATTTTTTATTACTAGTCACAGAAATAATTAGGTTGAAAGGGACCTCTGGAGGTCACCTAGTCCAGCCTCTTGTCATAGTAATGCTAAGTTCAAAGTTACATCATGCCACCTTGGGTCTCATCCAGTCAAGTTTGGTTAAGTCCTGAATAATGGAAATTGCACCCACTTAGGTAACAAGCTTTGAACTTTGCAAATAACCCTGTTCTATTACAAGCTAAATGTATTTCTTGTGACTTATTTGAAAATATTTTTCTGCACTGTAAGAGACAGGAGATGGAAACAACCCCCTTCCTTACGGGGGCCATTGGTGTCACCCAACACTGCAACATGCCACTCACAAGTCCTAAGCTAAGGCTGCCATGCTTTTTTCCTCCCAGCAAGTGAGGTGTCTTAAGGGCTCTTTTCTTGGGGGAGACAATTACCACTCTAAGGGCTGCAACAGCAACTAATTCCTAAGTTTCAGTCTCATCCAACCAGAGTCAGCAACAGGTAAGAGCACACAGAACAAAAACAGAGCATTGAGGTAGTTTTATTTAGTAGCAAGGAGTCAGGAAAAAATTCCTGGTTATACAGCCCCAAGAGAGACTGAAGGGAGTTTCTGGTCCCTAAGGGTCTTTGAGGCCACTGTCTTTGACAAAAAAAGCCAAAAAATAAACAGCTATGTTCCAGATTATCTCTAGGACTTCCAGTGATACAGTTCTTTACTATTAGAGTTCAAAATATATCACTCCCCTTGCTAAGCTTAAGTAAGAATGACCCTGAATCAAAGTGCTTTGCCTTCATTATTCCTTATGGAAGGATAAAGCCTCACTGGACAGCCAGAGGCCTCCAGTTGTATCTGTCAATTCATATTCCAGTCTGTTACACTCACATGATCTTTGCCAATCTGATCTCACAGAAGCAATGTGAACCTTGCAACAGAAACACACAAAGAAGTATTAACAATTTCTTGATCCAAGTGACCTGCAGTAACATCTGACATTTACAACAACCGATACAGAATATCCATACAGCACAATCAGCTGCTAGTAGGTTAGTGCTTCGTGTTTCAACTTCACTATAGGACTAGAAGTTGCACTGAAGATGATGTCTGGAACAGATCTCCAACTATGTCCCATTCTCCCTAAGTGTCCTCTCAGGGATTTCTCCACCTTAGGAGGAAGACAGGAAAGATCTTCACCTGAGGAGGTACAGTAGCCAGTGCCTTGCCCTAGTGTGAGCTCTGTCAATGATCTGTCACAAGGCTTTCTTAACACTGACAGTGAGCCAAAGCTGATGCCTTGCACAGGCTGAGGACAGTGAGCTGTAAGAGTTATCCATTTGCTTGAAGTTACATCTTGAGGAAGAAGTACACTATTTATCAAACTTTTATACAGCAAATTAAGACAGTGAAGAGACTACACATTAAACAGGTAAACAGCAAAAGCAGCTTCACAAAAAGTGATGATCATACACAAATGTTTAAGTTGGTCTCCCAGCCACAGAAGAGATCATATGCAAGACTTAAATGTCTACACAAAAGAGTCTGAACAGCTGCAAAATAAATCTGGAATGTTCCAGATTCCTTTTGATAGCTACTTTGCTCACTTATTTAAACTATATTTTTTTCTCCCTCACTGCCAAGAGACACTGTGTTTGCATTTGGTTAGTTGTTAGGGAAGTTAAAGTTCAGTTCTCGCTACATAAATATTGGTACTACAAGCTTTCATGTCCAGTCTCTCCCCACACTCCTAAGCGCCTGCACCTGCCACTCTTCAGACAGAAGGCCAAGTCTTCACATACATATACTCAATGACTGTACAGCACAACTATAAATACTGAAAAGTATTTTCATTAATATTATAACCAAAGTAAACTGATTTTAATTTGGTTGAACATGCAACAGTGTTAATGTGCTTCTTTGTATCAGGATTCTGGTAACAGATCATTTAAACAGGCTTCAAGCACTACCAGGCGTGAAGAAAGTAAACATTAAAAAAAAAAAACAAACCCACAAAACCAGAATGCTTCCTCTGACACAGAAATTTATTCACTTTTTCTGAAGGCCCAAAACATCTTCAATTGTTTATACTAAGGTCTGCAAGTTTCCAATTATGTTATTTTAATTTGATTACAGTTTAAAAAAAATTCTAAAGCAGTTGACAGCTCAGGTAATTGCCTTCTTCATAGGGAGATAAATTTACAAGCAGATTTCAGTAGTCAATCCATTTGTGTTAAAGACAGCATCCAAATACAAGCATAACAAACAGAAAAGAATGTCAGAACATTGACACTTTTTTCTTAGAAGGGGACAAGCTATTCAGCAGAATCAAAGGACTGTCCATCTAACCAAGCCAGCCAGTAAACTGAAGGCAATCAGTCTTGGTCTAGTGTGACTCTCCCTGTATATGGGGAGCATAAGACTGATTACTGTTCCTAATGATGTTTGAAACCAATCTCCTTTGTGCTTCATCACACACTTTAACTTCTACATACTTGATTCAGTATTTAATAGCAACATCCTAACACCACCAGTCTTGCTGCCAAGCAATAACAACAAGCCTAGGAGATGTCTGGCGTGTTGTAAGTAGGTACTAAATACACAGAAATAGCACATTATAGCCTCTACAGTCAAAGGGTCCCTAACTGATGTTAACAGTTTGGGTTTTTTTTTATTTTGGCTTCATTTGACAGATTTCTAAGAGGGGTTATTGCTTAAGGGATTCAAATATCAGTACTGAAACAATAATTAAAAAAATGCACTACCCTCCCTCTATATGAAAAGTAAGAAAAATTCAAATGCTTTACAAAAGCTTTCAGCATAGTCTACACACCTAATACAGCTTCTCCTATATCCTTCCAATTCCTGTCGGCTTTAGTTAGTTACACAAACAAAAGGATTACAAAGGAATTTCAGTTGCCTCTCTTTCAAAACTTCAGGGTGACTTAAGCTACTGTCAACATACCCTAGGATTTCCTACAAATATCAGAAACAGTAGTGTAACTACTTCCAACTAATAGAATACTGGGAAGACATCTACTGCCTTATGTAGACAGCTATTCAGACAGGGATGTAAAGAACAGACAGTACACAGACAAGAACTGCTTGTCAAATGTCATCCCAACCTCTTCACTCTTCCAAAAGTCTCACTGATTGCAAAGACAGTTCCAGAATCTTTGATTTTTAGGCTTCTTCCCCACAGAAGCATCATTTAGTCTTTCTGACAGCTGCAAGATTTACAGTTTGAAGGTGACATATGGCAACTACCGTATGGCCTTACAATAGGTAATTTCCAACACATTTTAGCAGCAACAATCAAGATTCATAGCAGCTATTTTAACAGGCAAAAGGCAAATACAGAATAAAAACCAATTCCAGAAATTGTTGTCCGAGTCAGCAATCCTAATTATTACTTAATGCTACTCTGGCAGATATGTCCTCAGCTGTATTCTTCATTTTCCAAAGTCATCCAATGTATCTACATACCTTATACTTGAAGAAGTAGACAGAAATCAAAGGATAGATTTGTTGCTGATGCAAGACCACTACTAATGACAGAAAGATTATTTTGAGGAAGACCAAGAAATAGGTGTTTTTAATTCTTACATAGAGCAAGACCAAGAAATAGGTGTTTTTAATTCTTACATAGAGCAAGCATGCAATAAATACTGGAAAGGTGCATGCTTCACACTTCCTCACAGGCAATGCAGATGGTGGCCCTATACCTGAGAGCAAAGAAAGCTAACTCACTAACTTAGGAGTGATAGGAGAGTAGTAAGTTCCTGTATCACCTTTCTGATGCAAGAAGTAAAAGCCAGCAGAAAAACCTTATTGATATGAAGGAAGAGTTCAACAGTACCATTACAGTAGATACAATGAAAGTAATGAGTGATAAATATGCTAACAGGACCACATTACATTTTTTTAGGGTCAAAAGGATATTTGTAAGATTTTAAGTTTTATCTAGCTACTTAAGAATTCCCAGAGCCTCAAAGAATAGCAGCTAAAACAGTCATACAAATATAATCTGCAAGATTTCCACAACCCTTGGATGTGACTATCTGAAAAGACGCCTATGGTAAACATAATACTTCAGGTTTAAGAGATACTACAATATCTAGGGTGAGAGAAAGGAAATAGTGATGACAGCCTCTTAGTTTCAGTTAAGAGCCCATACTGAAATGACAGATATCTGAAAGACCATACTGAAAACTTTAAGTATTGCCAGAATAAGACTCAAGACAATTGCAACTCAGTTACAACAACCAGAGTTAATCACTAAGATAATGTTACCCCACAATTAGGTGAACAGAAAAAGAAACAAAAACCAGAATTTGGAGAGTTCTACAGAGCAACAGAAAGAAGGACAGACAAAGGAGCAAAGTTCACACTAGAGAGGAACGTAACAGAAACGAAAGCAGACAATATTTCAAAGAAAAAAGAATAAATTACATTAAGAAAACTAAAAGCACACTGATCTAGGACTGACACAAGAGAAGCCCTAAACATTTTGTCATGAATGGCTTCATGTTAAATTCTGCAGAATCCAGAATGAAGAGACTCTACAATGGGAGAGTACGGAACTCTAGGCTAATGACAAACAAGACCAGAGATGAAAGGGATGATGTTAGTGTTGCAAGAGGTGAAGGAGACGGTCACCAGCTGGGGAAAGTCACACAGACAGCTGGCAGGCTCTGGTTAGCTAACAGAGCCATGTTAATAGCTGCTGCCTCAGACAGCTCTACATTCCAACACTAGCAAACTACAGCTTTGCCAGACAGCAGCAAGTCATGAGCTCTCAAACACCATGGATTAAGCGTGAAACATATTAGGAAAAAAAGTGGCATTGTATGCTCATGACAAGCTTGATTTTCAACTAAACAACTGATAACGCTTCTTTTTTTATGAGCTATCTTCTGGAAGTATACAGCAATCTAGACTTCAGGGTATAGTGGAGGCATCTCAACAGTGTCCACACAACCTTCCTTTCCAGAAGGAAACTTCTTAATCTTCAAGAAAGAAATCTACACAGGCTGTGTATATATGACCATATCTCAGTCAAGTGCCTTTAGAAGAGCTGCAACTAAAGCAAGTTTATCATACCACACTCTCCCCTCCAACTATAAAAAATCCCCCCAAACATACACAGTACAGACAAAGTCAGATAGCACTGTAAAGCTAATACGATACAAAATTTAAAATAAAAATTACTAGAATAGGATGAAGCAAATACAAATCAAGCTTGAAGGGAGAAATAGAATAAATTTTAAAAACCACCAAACCACAAGTTCCTCACATTGCATCACCCAGTATTTTCATGCCAGCTTTCCTGGTGACAGGGTGAAAGCAAGCCATGCTTCTGGCATACATTGAGACAGCAAAGGAGAAGTTGAGCAAAAGTGAAAAGCAAGCAGCTTTCAGAAGTGCCATCAGATTTCGGTAGATACCTAAGTAAAACAGTCTACCAGAAAGTTGTAAACTGAATCAATATGTACTAGCAGAAGACAGCCTCGTCAAGAGGCTGGCAGCTCCTCCGGAATCTGAACAGCAGAAAACCAAATTCAAGATACACCAAAGCTTGATCTTGCAAAATCAAGCACCAAAGAAAAGTGAACAAAAATACTCATTAAAACAAAGCTGCCTTTATAAGGTAAAGGAAGTTGAAAGTGACAGCATTGCTGAACTAAAAGGGCAAAGATACCAAGCACTAAGGGCTACAGAGACTTACAAACATTTTGACCAAGTCAGAGTTAGAGAAACTCGGAAGATAGGACAAAAAGTAATTGGAGAATTCCGGACTATAATCTTGACCAACACAGCCCTAAGGCCGATGCTATAGAACAACATACATATGGAATTCCATCAGCAACCAACTCCAAGCAGCATTCACCACGGAAATCCAAAGTGCCAATAATGCATAAGGCACACAAATGTGTTTTTTTCCAGAGAGTCACTGGTTACAAAGAGTCTTTTACATGGTAACCAGCTGTCATGGGGCAAGAGGAGCTGTGTTAGAAAACGATTAGGCAGTTACTTACAAAATATAAGGACCTATTACCTTTGGTGTAATCCATACCTTATACTTCTAAGAGTTTATATTAGGAAAATACAGTCTTCTTTCTGGTTGTGTACTGCATGACTTGGGTGCAGAGTGAAAAAAAGTGGCATGCACAGATGGGAAGAGAATTTACAAACAGTGCCATTTCTGGTTGTTCAAATGAAGCTTATTGTACTTAACCTTTACTTGGTATGGAGAAGGACTGAACAAGGCAGCTCTGGAATTAATCATACAGTGTGAACCCCTAGTTGTTATTCAGGAAGCACTACACTTAATAACTTAACTGTGCAGTCACCTTATTTAGAGTAAGATCTTAATAAATTGACTCTGAAAGAGGGATGTGCTAGATTTTTCCACTTGAAAGCTACAGAATCTAAGGTAAATACAAATGCAAATACACATACACTTTTGTGCAGGAAAAAGAATTAGACTAAAGCAATGTAAGATTTGAAGTGATATAATTTTGAAAATTTCATTAATCGCCAAAGCCACTTCTGTGACACATTTAGCCAGACTCAGACATCCAGATTCACAGAGCCTGACATTTTGACTGAGTCAGCACGGCAGGGTATATTGTTTTGCACACTCGACATTCAACTCATCTGGCATCTACCCCTGGCATCGGCCAGTCCCTTCCCTAAGGCCACAGCCCGCTCCGGATCGATACCTGGCAGCGCAGGAAGCGGACGCGGCCGTGAAACTTCAGGAAAGGGCTGGGCCAGTCGTTGCATAAAGCCCCGGCTGGGGGTTCCTTGCTGGAGAACAAGACAGCTGCAGCCCAGCCCCTGGATGAGCGGGCAGCGGCT
>VZRN01003662.1:984688-1094577 GCA_013397935.1 Dasyornis broadbenti | reverse complement strand
GGGGGGGGGGGGGGGAAGGGAGAAAATATGTCTTTCAGGATACAGTATGACTTATAGAATGAGTTCAGGTCTACCCACACCATGCTGTGATATGCAGTGCAGAGAGGCCAGAGATGTTGCTCCTTCCAAAGAAGATATACAGCTGTCATGCTGAGCCTGTCAGCTAAGTGCCCTTTGCTTCACCTTTCATTAAGCCTTGTAGAGCACAGCCTATGCAATCCTGTTTTGGAATTGTTTGAGTACATGCCTTTTGTTTCAAGACCTGTATCTTCAGAATTGAGTGAGTTTCACGAGGCTAACTGAATTCTCCATAAAGTAACTTTAGCACGGGAGTTCTGTGGTTTTCAATGCTACAGATTGTGTTGTGTTCAATAAAAGCAAAGATTTACTCAGCATGAGAAAAATCTCTCCCTGATTGTCACTACTTGTCATCCTGCAGGCTATTTGACTGTTTTGCAGGGATACCTATAGATAACTTGTGAAGTTCATGTTGTCCTATAATCTGATAGCTGAAATTCACTGAATCTAGACTCTTACCTTATTCAGAAATCATCCCATAACCAGCTTTAAATAGTATTTACTAATCAGGACAGAATTAGCATAAATTTGACTTAATGGGGAAGAATGTTTCAGGTGCAAAGTTATTAACGGGATTGAAACCAGGTGTTAAAATAGCTGTCTTTCTCTAATGCCTCATCTTCAAATTCCAGAAATAAACACAGTTCCAGTTAGAGTTGTTGAGTTGAGAATTTCTGATTCATAAGAAAGCTTGGTGCTTCAGATATTTTCATGCTTTTAAGAAAAAGTAATATATATACATACATATACATACATATACATACATGCATACATACATATATAGATATAACTTCCTGGGAAATGGACATTTCGGTCAGGTTTCTGAAATTTGACTCTTCCAAGTTGGCTCCCCAGGCTGCACAGTCTGGGCAGCCCATGGTGTCAGATAAAGCGGTACCTGTGGTCCTTGGCTGGCAGAGAATGGCAGAACCTGAAAAGCTGACTGTAACCACTGTGTTTCAGCAAACACTTCAGACGCAATTTCTATCACAAACTTAAGAAAATCTTGAGTTATGAGCCAGTCACCCTGTCTCTACCCTTGATGGCCAGTGGAGAGAAACAGACATTCCTGAAGGTGGTTTGCTGTGTTCTCAGACAGGTGTCTGACTGGGATGAGCTGAATTACCATCTGGAAGGGCCTGTGTTAGAAGGAGGGGAATGACTTTTATGATCGTTTGTGTCTCCTAATTGAGAATAAAGGGTAGAGACGGTGACTGTCTCCTACTTGAGTGGGCAAAAGATGGACATTTAAGAAATGGAGTCTCAGCATTGTTTTTAATTAATGAGAATTTTCCAGCAATGTACTTTGCGTAGGAAAGTTCCTGCCCAGCTCTAGCTCTGATATTTTCAATCAGAAAAAAGGAGAGGAAGCCATAGTAACATCACATTACATGAACTGACATCTGTATCAGAGAGTCTACCACTATACCAAGGGTTTCCTCATATTTTTATTCTTTGTTTACAAAGAAAAATACAGCCCTGAAAACAAATTCAACAGTGTTAAAAGATTCAGTAATGTTTACAGAAAAACCCAACAAAACAAAACAAAACAAAACACAGCTTTTAAAAATCAGAAAGTTTAATTTTCAAAGCCCAAATTTAATTCTGCCTTGATAAACCTTTTTAATGTTAATATACAAACTACATGTATATTTGAACATAATACATTCATTTATGCTTTACAAAGCCTATGCTATATAGGACAGAATATATTGATGCAATTAAAAGAATCCATATACAATGCAAAAGATGTTGGGTACAAGACTTTCTAAACTGTAGTTGAATATACTGTGTACACAAGAGTAACAAGATCATATCTCATCATCCCCAAAATGGGTATTATGTGTTTGACAGCCTTGTAGGGTCAATGGGAACTCTAGCTGATAAGCATTGTGGGCTTGCCCCAGGAGTGGCATGAGTCATGTGTTCTTACAGTTTGAGCACTGCCTGGCCAATAATCCAAACAGTGATAGTGTTACTCCTAAGATGGTTAAAAAGTATTAAAGGACCAAGATTTATAGGTAAGGCTGCATTTTCAATGAATTCTAGTTTCTGTACAACAACTTGACTGGAGAGATGAGATATTAGAGGCAGTAAATTTTTCTTCCAGTTTCTTGGTTCTTCCTTTACATTTATTCAGAGACCAGGCACCTGGTATTAGATGAATTTTTGACATTATAACATCTCAGATAAGGCAGTCTAATTTCTGTATCCGCTGAGCATTTGAAATACACTGAAATAGAAAGATTGTGATGTGAATGCAATTTTGAAACTTGAGACAGAAATTCTGAGGCTTCACCAACAGTCTTGTTTTCTAGAGAGTTATTAGTAAATCTGCATTTTAATTGTAAATACAAATTAGTACCTGAGGGGAAAACTGCAAATTAAATAGAAGGATGACTAAATACATTTCAATGACCTTTGCTGTCAGTTGTAATTGTGAAGCTCAGAAAAAAAAAAAAAATACCATACTGTAGAGCTAATATGCTCTATTATGCTTTGAACTAGTGTATGGATTAGGCCACTATATTCTCATGTGAATTATAATGTAGAATAGTGTAGGTGTAGAATATAAGGAAATGTAGGTTCCATATGGTTCCAGTGGAAGCATGGAAGAGATCTTAAAAATTAAATGCTTTACACTTGCCAAGCTCATGGTGTATTTTCAGTTATTTAAGGCTGTTTGCATGTTTCAGTCTGAGTCCTTTCATTTCAATTCATCTCATTTTAAGACTGGGTTTTCTGAACAGAGGGACTGTTAGATGGAACTTTGTGAGTCACACATTTGGCTCAGTTGGGCTTTGAGGATAAGAATACCAGCCTTAGGTATCACCAGTTGTTGACATCTTGCCAAGATGAAGAGCAATAATCACATGTAAAATCAGTTGCAAAATCATAAATTTGAAATACTAGGGAAAAATATAAAAAGAAAATACAAGGAAGAGGAGCTGAGCTCCATTGTTTCTACTGTTTCATGTCCTACTGTGCAAAAGGTTAGTCTTTGAAGCTTAAAAATGCTTCGTTGATGGGTAAATGACTAGATAGACATTAAAGCTAGGACAGTTTTTGATCTTCACAAATCTTAATTTTAGCTCTTCAACAATAGGAACTGTGATTCATGTAGTCCATTTTTTCCCTCCAATGAAGTAATGAACTTGCAGAGTATGGGTTAAGGACTAGCTGATGAATTGCAACCTTCAGACTGTTGCAGACAAAATAGAATCTAGATATACAAAGCATTTGAGAGTTTTTTCCTCTATAATATTATGCTTTTCCTTCTCTTTTCTGCAGTACTCTTTAAATACTAGTGTGAATAAATCAGTGTTTATCTTGTCAATGCCATGTATGATAATGAGTGATTAATAATTGTGTGCAATATCCTACTTGTTTGGAAGTCTGCAGTGGTCCTGCAAATTCTACCTACTTTTGTCTTAGAATCATCCTCAGAAAAGTGGAAAAGTTGAGGGCAAACGTTTTAAATACTTTTACTTTTTCTCCTTTGAGATAATTTCACACTGGGAGAGACTGAGGGGGTAGGGTTATAGCAAATCATACTGGCTTCTGAGTGTTTCTGAAGTCCAGAGATGCTGAAGGAGAATCATTTCTACTTCAAAAGCTGGATATTTTTAGTGAGCACTGAGTCTTTTATCAAGAAAAGAATGTCCATAGCACTCACAAGCTGAGCTTATATCTGCAGGAAAACGTTTTTCCTCAGCTACTGGATACTCAAGAAATGAGAAAAGTGATTTTCTGTACAAAAGATAAAAACATAAGCTCTTGCTTCAGTCCCTCTGTGATCTATCACTTGAGGAGAAACATATTTGGACATGTTCCTAGGGCAGTGGCTACACCTGGCATATAAAAAAATCTCCAGTGTGTCTTGTCTCTCGAAGCATGAAGCCAGTGATAGTTGATGTGATGTCTTCCTTGGTTTTTGTACAAAACTTGCAATTGTACTGCGCAGGAAGTGTGATGTCAGGAGAATATGAGCTCTGACTCCAGGAATGTGCAGCTCTCAAAGTGCTGCATGGCCCTGCAGAGGGTGTGCAGGAGAACAGGAAATCTCTGGACAGACATCTGACAGGCACTCCCCACAGCTGACTAGTTTGCTTGAACTTTTTACTGCTGGCTTTAGGCTTACTCAGGAATTCTCTCCAGATCAGATCAAGTTTTCACAGAATAAGAAATATTTTGTGGAAAGCCCCTCATAACTGCATTGGTTTTCAACAGGAGTTTTTCTCTCCATACAGAATCTCTGTTGGTCCTTTGCCCCTGAGCTCTTTCCTTTCCTTGTTGTGCTGTGTGGTGCTGGTTACTTCTTACCCGCCATGTTTGTCTTCACTGACACAAGCCCACACATATACATGTCATGCAAAAAAGAAAAATTACCACTGCAATGTCTGTGCTTTTATTACTATAGCATATTTGAAATCAGAGTGCTGCTCAAAATACTTGTACAGAAAAACAACAGGGGTTTTCTAAATGCAGTATTATTTTGATATTTTAAAAATAAGCTTCTATCTTTAGAAAGAATATTGAATTTTGTCTTTCATGGCTTCATGATTCGTTGTTATGACAGACTTAATCAAACTGATGAGTCCATGTTCAGTGTTCTGGCAAATATAATCAGCCCTGGAGTGTTTTCTTACTCCCCTATGGCACATTGTTTCTGTGTTTATTTCATTCTGATATTTTATCTGGAAAACATATTTCTTTTTCTTGAAGTGTACTTTTCTGAGACATACATTGAAAGCCATGTGTTTAATTTATTGACTATGAAATGATCTTTTTATTTAGGAAGTCAAAGGAGAAGGTTACTGAACAAAAAGTCTAGCAAGGTAATGGGCGTACAGTCACAGAAAGGGAAAAGATTGATCTTATAAGAATCACAGGGCAGATTTAAAGACAGTTTGTAGTAATAAAAAAGATTGTTAGACACTCCAAGACAAGTTCTATGCCTCATTTCTAAAAATGATCTACACAATGTACACTTGTTTTAATGCAAGATCAAGATCTACTTTCCACAACTCATTTCTTGCTTCTGAATCTTCATTTTGTGTTCTTTAATATCATTTGTCTGCCAGATTATTCTAGGGCCTTTGAAGTGCAGAAAGATGGTCTATTTTCAGGCTTTACTCCACTATATAATTCCAGCATGCAGTGCAATTCTTTGGGGGTGGGATTTGTCTCCTAAAAATATGGATCTTGTAAGTGAGTACTATAAAATAATGAATAAAGTAGAAAGCAGAGATATTCAAGACTGAAAAAATAAATACTGTAAGTGTATCTTATATGTGATGTTGAGACTGCTAAAGAGGATCATTTAAGAAAAACTGGTTTGTTTTTTTTTTTTTTTTTTAATNGTTGTTTAAGAAAAATTGTTTTTTTTTTTTTTTTTTTTTTTAATTTCAGTATCTGATTCTGTGAAGGCAGGTATAAGTGCACGGAACAGCAGAGCTGACCATTTATTTTCCTCAGCAAGTGCAGGACAGAGTCTGTGGTACAGAGTGGGGTGTACCTTTCTTATTGCAGGAAAGGCAAGAAAAAGCTATGTCACACGGTAGCAAGTGCTGCTTCATACCAATAGCTTTAGTACCTTGCTACAAGCTGCTCATTTCTTATTGTGCACAAGGGATCTTAATTAATCACATTAGTTGCAGGAATGATCTGGAACATGCAGAGTATTGAAATAAGGTATCCCACATAACACATGAGTACTTTGTGTGTCAGGGTAATTTAGAGCTCTGTTTAAATGTTGTTGCAACACTGCACATTTAATAATAGTCTAGTACTAGGCAGAACATAATTACTTGCTCTCTAAAGGAAAAGTTGTAATAAGCAATGTTGTCCTTACAACTCTGATGACTGAGATCATCTCTGAATCTTCAGTTCATATGACACACCCAAGGTCAGCCATTATCTCTCTGTATTCTTACTATCATAGGCTGATAGGAATTGTTTTTAATATCTATTCATAGAGCATTCATATCCATGGCAGCTCTTAAATGCCAGATAAGACTTTTGGTATTCTCCTTACTAGGCAGTAAAAGTGGTTAGCCTTAGCAGGAGGCTCTTAATAAGTGAATTAACAATAGTTAAGCTTAAAATAATATGGTAGTATATTTTAAGTGATGTCAATTAATTTACAGTTCTAACAAGCCTTAGATCCTACCAAACTACAGAAGTTCTTAAATTCTAGTAATCACGCAGCTATGTAAAATGCCATCCCTTTGATTCCATAGAAATCCTAATCGGAATGCTAAAATACACTGCTGAACCCCTACAACTCACTCAGGGGAGACCTATAATGATAGTATGACTTTTAATCAATGGAAAAATGCAAACCAAATATTTGTTTAAATTGCATCGGATGAAAAGGTATTGTTGGACAGGTGTCTTCCTCTACTATTTCCATGGGAGGTGGTTTTTAGTTTGATTACACTTGGATGTTAATAAACATTTAATTTCATTTCTAATTTGGGGCTATTTTTCATGAAATCTCTCAAGATCAGCAGTAAGTATGGTTTTTCTCTGTCCCTGATGATTCTGAAGTCCTGACAGTCAAAATACTGCAAGCAATTCAGAGCTTCTTCTGGTTTTAGCTAAATTTCACTGCCTGAGCCTCAGATAACCAAGTGGCAAATTTCCCTGCATGTCACTCCAGTACTGACATTTATCCATGTCAGTATTATACAAGTTCCTTATATTCTTGGTGACTTTCTCACTTTGCATTTCAATAGTTAAAGACAAGACTTCATGCCCTTCAGAGACATGACAGATTAACTAAGCTCTTTAGGTGGCTTTGTAATTTCAGGGTGAGTTGCATGACATTGACGGTGTAATTTAAAACTACAATTTGGAGCTTTTTCATCTCTTTTTTTTTCCTAGCACACATTTCCATAAGCTACTTGTATCATATGAAAGAAAAAATAATTTCCTTTTTTTTTTTGACTAAAGATTTAACTCACCAACTGCATCAGCTTCTCTTCTGCACCTCACAATAATGTAACCAGGCAGATTTGTCAACACAGGCAATGTGAGTTTTCTTGTACTTTCCTGTGATCTGTCTTTGGCTGTAATAAGAGATAGCATATTTGTCTGGATGAAATGGGTCTAATCCAATACAGGTAGACCTAGATCTGTTTTTGACAAAGTCATTCCACCTCCAAGGGCTTAGTTTCCCCATCAATACAATAAACATAATATACAGGTCTGCTTTTAATGTGATACCAGATTTATAGAGGTGAAGAGCTGCTAAATAACATTTTATCATCAAGTCCTGCATCCCTGGAGCTTAAATTAAGGTAAAGGCATTTGCCTGGTGTTCATGTGTTCTTTCTGAAATATCTATCTGCTTTGCATTTATTTATAGAAGATGGTATGGATTTTGAGGTTCAAGAAAACACTTGCTTCCTGCACTTGAGAGCAGCTGCCTCACTTTGTTGACCCTTTACAGCCTTAAGATATCTTAGCTACAGGAGAGTTTCTAGCATGACTCATCCTGGAATCGAAGCTCCCAAGAATATTCATCCGGGGAGCAGAATTGGAAAGTAAGCAGGTTTTCTCACTTCTGACTCTATTTCTGGCTGAGGTTGAATACCCCATGTGTCTTAGATTCCGTATCTTTTAAGCTGAACTCTCTTCTTAGAAGTTCTTGGCCCTCAGAAAACCAGGATGAAGATTGAAGAGCCTGCAGAGCTGGTCTCCAGCCAAGAGATACCCAGTGGGTGGGTACCAGTTTGCCTTGAAAATGCATGTAGAGCTGGTGCTCCACATGCTTTGCTTTAGCTGTGGGGCTTATACAGTTGGAGGTACAGCCTTTGTTTTAGTCTTGAAGCTGCCATCTTTTACCTGGGGTCAAAACAAAAGAGTAGTATTTTCTGCTATGGAAAAGTTCTTTTTTAGTAAACTAAAAATAGAGAGTAAATATTTTAAAATTATTTTCACTTCTGTTAATACAAATGTGGGTGAAGGAAAACATTTAAAAATATATCAGATGAAATCTACATGGTTGGCAAAATTTGAAGCTTTGCTATTAGTGAATGATTGCTGTGAAGAGTCCTTTTCCTTTAAATTTTCAAAGATAAACAACATCCACAGATGAAATTTGTAGTATAGACACTATGAAAAAAAATGCTATTACAAAAGCAAATAATTTGATAGTAAATTGGAATGAAGAAGAAATGGGATTTCTCCTCCTTCAAATAACATGACTTTAATGTTATTGAAACCTTGACAAAAAAAAAAAATTCCTGGAAGGGTAAAAACTGAAAAAACTATCAAGTATTACAAAAAAGAACCACTTTAAAGTGGTTAAAAGAGCCTAGGGTGATGCACAAGCACTGATGATATTGCTCCTTCTGAGTTTTATTCTGGTCACACACAGACATACTTGCTCTGAGCAAGGTGTGTAAGGACTGACAAAGTGTGCAGATGCTGTAGGCAGTATGAATGTGACACACATGGTTTAGTGTGTAAAACCTGGGGGCTAGCTGATTTTCTCAAGAGGTCACTTGCCCAAGGACAGCATGTGTTTGTTTTCTCCTCAGTCTAACCAAGAGATGCAGCTTATTGGTCTCCTCCCATGTTTCTCTCATCCTCTGTGGCCTTTAGATGAGCCAAGTTACACAGCTTTTTTTGACATGTGCCCCTGTGCTGTATGAAATAGCCTGCAGATATTGACTGGTATGGAGTCTGAGAAGCAGAATCCTTTTACAGATTGACCTTCACCTGGCTGAACAGTGTTATCTCAAATTTTGTTTAGATGTCTCTAGTTGTGCAAATTATTGTTGATGTTAGGTGTGCCGGGATGTTTGTGTTCATCATTGATTCTCGTCAGGTATTTCAGCTTGCATTGTCTTGTATGTGCAATGAAAAGAATCCTTTCTTCTCACTGTAAGGTCTTAGGTGAATAATTTCTCCAAAATTCTCCTGATACCTATCTCATCTTTGAGGGAGAAGACAGACACATGTTGATGTAACAAAGAATACACACAAAAAATGTCAGCAGTCTGGACTGCGCTAGGGAACTTCAGCTCTTTATCTTTGCTCTGGTGCTTTCTCAGGCTGCATACAGTGTCCACAGTTCTCTGCCTTTAAAAAAATCTCAGATTAGCATCCAAGAATATTAATACCTGTTCATTTTGGAGAGGTAACACATGGGAATATATCATATTTGAATTGATTCTTACTCAAGAAGTAAGGGGTATGTGCACAGGAATATTTCCAAAGAATTTTTAAATTACTATTGTCTTCTGCAGACCCTAATTCCTTACTCCATACAGTAGCTGGCATTCCCCACCATCACCCAGCTATACTAAATTCATTTCCATGCACAAACTTCATTGAAGTCTTGTTTTTCTAGTTCTTAAAGACACTTCAGCCACGACTGATGTGGTTTAGTTCATATGACACAGCCTCTGAGCACTGTTGACCACAAACAGAGAATGCTGATTACTGAGTATTAGGCTTCATGCATTTTCCAAATTCTTCCCATTGTTTACTGATGATGCAAAGGAAGCATTCTGTGCCAGTTCTGTGACCATTGCAGAACAGCAATACAGACTACAAGTAAAAGAGCAAACGCCATAAGGTACAGAACCTGCACAAGCCTCAACTGGATGAGAAGAGTAAGAAATACAGGCTATAGTTGGCCAGAAATTGGTTTTTAATACCAGGAATACAGCAAATTGTGCATACTTAAGGAGAAACCAAGAATGACACAGTCCTCCATCCTCTTGTTTCGGCACATGCAATTAGTAGGCAGGATACAAATCACAGAAATTAGATCTAGTTCACATTAGAATTTCAGGTGAAAACAAAAGTCATAAAATTGAATAGGCAAAAGCAAGGTAAATTTTGAAAAGAGAACTAAGCAAAACACTGATATACTTGGAGAGATTTCTCCACTGAGAAATACAACTGCCTCTGGCAGCATTTCAAATTTTCTTCTCCCAGTACTCTAAGAGCATAATGATGTTGTTATTACAAATGAGAAATACCCAACATGCCTTCTTGTGGCTGCAGCTAAATATTTGTAATGAGGAAAAAATATATCTTTATTCACATCGGATTCAGTCTCACATACATTCAAGTCACTAGAAATGTACAGCTGTTCAGGTTTCTCTTAAATTTACCCTCTAAATTACTTTCTTTAATGATGTTTATGTTTTTATTGTCTATCTTTTCCCACTTAGGAAACACTACAGGTCCTCTTGACTAATTACAACATTAAAACAACCAACTGTTCAAAACAGTTTCAAAGGAGCAGCTGATTAAATGATCCTTAAATGATTTCCAAAGTTTATACCTTTTGTTTAGTCCTGTCTCTAGACAATTTGTTTTGTGTACAAGACATAGAACTGCTTGAGAACACAGAGTCTGAAAGAGAATTGTACTGAAAAACTACATAGATTTAAAAACTAAACTATCAGACCATGGTAAGAGAGAAAGGAAGATTGAAACAAAAAACTATCCCACTGATGTTCCACAATGTCTTCTACAAGAGGACTTCTACCAAAGCACTTGGTGATACATTTGTTAGATGAAGGATACTGGCCTAGCTGAATTTTGGGCATAGTTCTAGCAGACATTATCAGTTCTTTTACAGTTTGGTGTATTTCACCAGGATTCCTCTTTATTAGCTACAAAAATAGGCATTTGCTAAACAACTTCTCAGAAGTGGAGAAGAGACGTTAGTATCTGCCTTTTAAACCAATCTCGTTCTACCTGTAACTTTTTCAGTTTTAAAATTCTGTAATATATTTATAAACTCCAGAAGAAATTTTCACTATGTACTTTTACTACATAAAGTATTTTATTATAATTGTTATCTATGAAGTTCTCATGCATTGTGAAATGGTTTCATAAAGTGCCAACCTCCCACGCAGGGACGAAGTCTGAAAGTGCTTCTATATTAGGGGGGGTGTGTGTACATATCTATATATGTGAATAAGGATATGCAAATGTATGTAGATATTCATATTCTAGAAACAGTTACAATTTTCATTTTCAGCTCTGCGTGGGAGGCAGTTTCCTTCCATGGAGAGGAACAACACACACCTATGGACCAGAGGAGAACCACATGACTGGTACTCAGCAGGAAATGCCGGAGTCCAGACTGCTGCCTGTGCAGTGTCTGAGAGTACAACGGGGGTTCAGCAGCCTGCACAGCCCATCTGCCCCGAGAGGACAAAGCCGGGATGCTGTTAAGCAAGCCAGTGGGTTATCCTGCATCTACATGGGGTGGCAGGAAAACTGGGTGACCCACTCACTCTGCAGCTGCTTTGGTTTGCCCAGCCTGTAGCCAAGGAAATTAGGGAAAAGAGCTGAAAGTACTGGGAGTGAGGCAATGGGAAAGGATGATGAATTTGAGATTGGATGCAGCATAGAGAGCGTGTGAGAGGGGTCTGTGACAGCTACATGCTGGGTCACACTGTCCATTCCTTACTGTCCACAGGAAACTCAGCTGACTGCCCTCCCACAGAACTTGCTCTTCCTGTGTGCCACCAGGGAAGCACTGCAGTGTGTTCTACTGCTCATGGACTAAGGAAGAAGCCCTACATGCCAATCAGTGTCAACAAATTACCAAGGCATCAGTAGTCAGGCTCCAGCACACTGACCCCTTCCCAGAATCTACAGTACATTCAGAGCTCTTGTCCCTGAGTTTAGAAAAGCAGCATATTCATGCTAAAACTGCTTCTGATAAGAGTAACTTCCTTGGAGACAGCCTAACTTTTAAAAACCAAAACTAAAATTAGGTAAGACACAAGCTTAAGGAAATGTTCGTTGTGTGTCCAGAACAGTACGACATCCAGACCACTTCTGAAGTTTTATAAATATGTCTGGCTGTTGAAGTACAGCAGATAGAAAGGGTTCTGTGGACTACAAAGTGAAATTTGATTTGCTATTCCCAAATTAGGTTCTGTGAGAATTTCCTAGGGATGAGTCAGCTCAAAATGTTCGAAGGATTTCTTGCTAAATTCCTGTATCCCCACTCATCATCTATTCTATACCTTACCATTTCTCTCCCAGCAATCAGGACATGATGAAGCAAGCGCCATAATACATTAGTTTTCTCCCAAAGGCCGGAAGGAATTGTTCTTTCCTCTGCTCAGAGAAAACAAACCAACACCATGTTTTCCAGTGCCACTGTGGTCTAAGTTAATGCCAGCACCATCATTAATGCTGCCCTGCTATCAATCCTGTTTCAACACAATCTGAAAGGACATAACCATTTTTTTTGTTACCATAAACTGAAAGAAAAAACACACGTACTTCTGTGGCAGGAAAAAATCTTGGAATCATGTCAAAGCAGAGATGGAAGAAGACAAAAAAGAGCTAAGAACTGAATCTTCTATTATGGTATAAAATGTATGAGTAAGCGTTCAATTTTCTGCTGATGACCAGACATGAAAGGTATGCAGCAGCACTGCAGGTCAGGGCCATTCTTCTTAGTGAGTGACAAGTGATCACCCACCTCCACAAGCTGCCAATTCAAGGGTTCGAAACATTTTGGGTTAAAGGAGGTACATGAGGACGGACCTGCTGATGGACATGCTGAGGGGCCTCCTTGATCAGCTGGGGTTTTCTGAAATAAAGGAATCCCAGCCAGACCAGTAGTGCAGGACTTGCTGCAACAAGGAAAAGGCTGTAATAAAAGATCAGTTGGATGTTACAGTGACCTTGACATACTGGAATGGAAGGAAAGACTTCAGAAACAGAGACCTGTTTTCTGGGTGTCAGGGTCCAGGTTAAGTGGAAGCCTGGTGTGGTTCACGTGGAGAAGCTTACTCCTGCCTGCCCTCTCCTCCATAACACAGCACACTACTGGTCACCTCATTCTCCAGCCACCTTTATTTCAATAATATGACAAAGTGAAAATACTTATTCCTTCCTAGCATTCCTGTGCTGTTTTGCTTTCTGGCTTCCATCGAAGCACCACAGTAGCTGCACAAATCCTGCACGGAGCATTCCATTCTTTCCCCTCATATAGGGTTTGTGGAAACCAGTAGGCCTCTGTGATACACCCAGTATTACCCACAGTTCTCTACGAACTGTTTTATAGGAAGGACCACCTGGTGGTCAGCTGCCCAAATGTGCATTTGCTGACTTCTGCACCTGTTCAGTGTTATTCAGCCTCTCCCTGACAGGTGCTCTCCCATCAGAGGTCTTCCTGAGCAAAGGGACAAAAGGATGCAGCACATCACCCAAAACAGTGGCAGGTAACAGACACCTTTTTGAGATTTCTGTTCTTAAGGAGGAATAAATCCAAGCTTACCTTCAAAGCGGAGATGACAATAGGACCAGAAGGTAACCACCTGGCTCTCTGAGCTCTTTTACTCAAATCTCTCTGCCATTTCAGATGGTTTTGATGCCCACAGTCATTTACAGGTGAGCCTACAATGTACCTACCAGTGAGATGTGTACTACTTTAGCATCGGATTTCTCTGTGCAAACTAAGACATCAAACCATAAAAGATTGTTTGGGGACTGTCCCAACATATCAGAATGTCCTGACTCGACAGATGTGACCACAGCAACGTCCTCTGAAAAAAGCTAAATCACCTTCACTAAGGAGACCTTGAAATGAGTTTGGGTTTATGTTTAAAATTTTCAGGGAGACCAGTGCTGCTTCTTAGAGGCACCTCTTTCTCCCTCTGCGCATATTTGACTTCCCACAAAAGCTAGATTTTAACAGAATAATGAACTTAAATTTGAGAGTTAAATGCAACTGGAGAAGTTCAGTTATCTTTCTTGACTGTCAATAAGATCTTCACATACAAAAATGCCCCATACTATCAAAAGATTTCCTTCAAAGAAAGGAAGCAGAGGGAGAAACAGCTGAAATTTGTGATTAATTTTATGAAGTGCCTTGTTACTACTACAGAGAAACTAAGGGTACTACCTATGAAAAAAACACTTCAAAGACGGCAAAAAGTAAAAGTGGAATTAAATAATATGCAGTTTAATAATAAAAGAGCTGTAGCTGTCATTATCAGGCAAAAAGAAAAAAAATCACCAAAAGCAGGGAGAACAAAACAATATACCTACCAGACCAAACAGCTACCTGCCATTATACTGCAGTCCTGTCTCAAGAAAATAATCTGGGGAAAAATCTGTCAAAAAATCACACATACATACTGTAGAGCTTTTAAGTGAAAACCCTGGGGTAAAAACAAGCTAAAAGCAGGATATTCCCTGAGCTAAGCAGCACTTGCTTGTCTGTCTTCTAAGACATGGTGAAATTTCCCCCAGCTTTCAAATGGTAACTGGTAACACACAATCCTTTGTTCTTTAACCTCTCACGAGGAAGTCACACAGACTAAAGGTTTGCTGAGCAAATATAGGATTTTTCTTAGTCTGCCAGTTTTATTTTGATATTGGCTCCCTCTCAGCAGCACATCAGATAAGACCACTTAGTTGTTAGCTTGATGCACTTCAGCCTTATTAGGGAAAATATCCCAACCAGTTTGTAGGTTTGAGATACTTCTTATCACCCGTGTATAAATATATTCAGTGTTACCCTCCATGCTGTAGGCATTTGCTTGGAAGGTGGATAGGTAGAAGGAATCTAACGTCCTAGCTTCAGCCTTTTTCCTCTCATTTTAAGGCAAGGTAACTCTCTTTTACAAGGTGTCTAAGAGCTGGCCCTGGACATCCCTGCCAGCAGTATTTGGGAAGGGGACAGGCAGAAAAAGCACTGTTGCCTCCCTGCAACCCTCCTCCCTCTGAGGAATTGAGTAGTTCACACCTCATGTTCAAGACACCCTGGCTTCCCTTGTCACCACCACAGAACTGATACCTAATGCATCTTGTTTAGGACAACTATTTAAGCAGCCTTTAAAGTAAATGGAGGGAGGATGCTGTCAAAATACCCCCATTCACCATCTGTAATGACAAACTCATCTCCCCATACTAAGACAGACCACCTTTTAGAGGCATCTCCCTGCATTTTAACTAGGAAGGAAGCACAGATGGCTACCAAAGTCACTTAAGTTGAAAACAGCTGTTTAGGAGAGAGTTCAGTGTAAGCTATAGTTCAATATCTGGCTTCTAGAACTAACCTGACCACCATGGCATAGCTCACCTGACTTTGTCAGAGGCTAACATTTGAGAATTACAGCTGTGTTTTGATGGGCCATGTACATCAGCTTTAATATAAATTAATGTGTTAAGTAAAGACCTTAAACAGCTTCTTTGAACACTCTCACCCTAAAAATGGCACCATTAAAATATGTGATTTTTTTACAGGCACAAGACTGTGGCTGACTGGGAGATTTAATGCCTGGAGAATGCATGTCAAAGCGTTTACTGCTGTAAGCTTTAATTGGCACTTTTGATGTTATTTGGGGAGGAAAAAAAAAATCCATTCTCACAGCTAAAAAATGCAGAGATATGCTGAATATTTCTGAAGAAAATACATATGGTCAAAGTCATTCAGCAGCTTGGTTTCCAAAGGATGGGAGGCCAATATCTGCACTGCCCCCACACTTCAAAAGTCAGTAACTCCAGACTATTCTGAAAAGGTGTCAAAGAGACTCGTTTAAGAGAATTAAGCTCTTGAAATTTCTGTGGAAATCAGTGGCTGGGAAAGTGGTCCAAGTAATTCCTCTCAGGAGCAATTCCATCCCAGGGGGAAAAGATGGGCAGAATGATGCACTGTCTCTGGCCTGGTGGAGATAATGTCAATCAACACAGGAACATGGAGAAAAGATACTCTGTCTACAGGAGGTGTAAGACTTTTGTAGGAAACAGGACTTCATTAGTTCCACTCTAACAGCACTCATTTTAAACAGAGTTCTTTTCTCAGGATTTGCCATTTTGTAACAAAAATTCAGTTTTTGTTGGAGGTTAGGATTCTTCCTTTTGTTTCTTTCTCTTGGGGAATTTTGTCCCATCCATTCCCAAGACATATTAACAATTAGTATTTAAGAGAGACAAAAGATATGCCCATGGTGGGAGGAAGGAGAGCACCTGGCCACACCTCTCTTATCTGAGGGCTTTCTCTCGGAGGAACGAAAATCCCACGAGACCTGAGCCAGGGGTAGGGGCTGAATGCAGCTCCTAGCTTCTCTTGCTCTCTGGGCATCAAAGCGGACAGTCAAGCTGCTGCCTCCTGTGAAAGAATTCACCACCATCCTTGAAGCTCAGCTCTGTACTACCTCTTCCTCACTGAGGGTGAGTATTTTGCTCTTAAGAGCAGCCCCAATCTGACTGGGAAGGACCTTCACCATCCACTCGGGTGCCTCAGGGGAAAACCCGGGACCTCGATCCCCTTTCCCCCTTCCAGAGGGCGCATCTCCCCGGCTGCATCTGGCAGTGGCTATGCAGAAGCCTGCCTATTGCTGCCCAGCCTTGCCATTTTTCTGCCTTTGCCTCGAGTTCGCTTCTGTTATACTGTAACATGCTCCTGTTGGGACATACCACAGCTCCTGCCACAGATGCAGAGTAGCCCTGCTGTTCCAGTTTGCTGCCCTGAGTTCCCTGAAGCCTGTCTGCCATTATTGATGTGAGGGAGGGAGCTGAGCTCACGTCACAGCGCCCCTGCCCTGCCGGGTGCCCAACAGCACCCCCTGTCAGCCGTGACTGGAACTGCACCAAAGGGGAGGTGCCCGGCAGCCCAGAGAAAGCTGCCACCGGGTTTCTGGTTTGTTTGTTATTGCTACTGTTGTTGTTGCTTGTTTGCCTCGTTATAGATACAAGTAAAGAACTGTTATTCCTTTCCCCATATCTCTGCCTGAGAGCCCTTGATTTCAAAGTTACAATAATTTGGAGGGAAGGGGGGTCATATTCTCTATTTGAAGGGAGGTTGCCACCTTCCTTAGCAGACACCTATCTTTCAAACCAAGACAAGTTTCTGCTAGGATACCCTTTCTGCAACAATAGTGTTGGGGAAGATTACACCTGACCACCCCCAAACAAGCAGCAGTTACTGAGCTGGACGAGGGAGCACAGCCATACCCACATTAGAATGTAGCCTGCACATCTCAACTGTCTGACATGAAACACCAATCACCAGCTAAGCAGACGTATTTTATACTGCATTTTACAAAAGCAAGAACGTGACCACATATGTGCATGGTTTTGATCTGCATCGGCACATGGAAACACATTTCAAATAATTTCCTTATGCTCTGATATTCTTGATGCTATGTTATTGACTGATGAACAATTACAAAAAATACAGAACTACCAAATCTGCTTCTCTTATAAATGAATGCAGTTTTCCTCCTTTTCCTGACATTTCAGAACAAGATGGTGTGGTGCTTTTTCCATAAGAATACCAAAATAAGGGTCATAAAAAGGCATGTTATCTATCTGTCACTACAGACCACTGGAATTTGTCATCATTTATTGCAGTCAACTAATAAAGTAATAAAGACTTATAACAACATTCTGTGATCCTTTACAAACATATGCTACCATCACGGGTAATTTTACTGTGATTCTATGTTGTATCTTGTGTTTTAATGTAATAAAATCAACACTGAAATACATACTTTCCAAACAAGGCAATATATAGCAAATATTTTCTTTAATTGTAAATTGGAACGTCATGTATTTTGTAATAAAGTAACTATGGTGCAATTCCTTCAAAAAATAAAGGCTTCATAATTTTAATAATGTACCAAATGTATCTATGCCAAGTAGTAGAAACAAAACAAAGAGACAACCTACAGCAGAAACATAACATACAGATTTTTAGTAAAGAAAACAGAGTAGCAAGCCTCTTCCAGTACTGCAAGAATTTGCTTACACACACAGAACAACCTTCCTTTGTCTCCTAGAAAGTTAACAGGAAATGAATACAACCCCTGCTGCTTTTCACTGTTCATACTAACAAAAAGAGCTACAAAAAAAGATTCAATCAGTATTTATGATAGAAACATATCTATGGGTAATCTAATAGCTAATGCCCCAAGCCGTTTTCTTACCCTAATGCTAACTTCCAGTGACTTGCTAATAGTAATTATCTGGGAAGAGCAGGAAGACTGCTCCAAAAACATGCTGAAGTGCTGCTTTTCTAACTGCAGACACTGCAAGAAAACAAAGAGAAATGATCATTTATACCCTACAGTATCATTGTATCATTTGTTACATTCAAACCATGATTGCTTTTGACAGGTACCACAAGAGATTTTGCAGCACCATAGGATTTTGTGCTTAATTATTGCTGGAGCCCAGGGCTCCTTTTTTTGGTAGATGTCAGATTGCCAGACAATGTAAGAGGGGCCCTTGGCATTCACTCTTTGGCTCTTACATATTATTTTGCCCTAATGTTCAGTTTCCTCTATCTTATTGACACATTCCATAAACAAGTTAAGCAAATACTTGGTGGTTACTGGCACCAGCCTGGGAGGTGGTAAAAAATGCCTGAAGTTGCTCAAGACTGAAGTGGTAAACTCTTTTTCCCATGCACCAATTCCTCGTCAGCTATTTATAACAGACTTTTTATTTTAGGAAAAATTTCTTCAACGAAAGGGCTGTCAAGCTTAAAACAGACTGCCCAGGGAAGTGGTTGAGTCACCATCCCTGGAGGTATTTAAAAGATGTGTAGATGTGGCACTCAGGAACGTGATTTAGTGACGGACTTGGGGGTTTGGGTTAATGGTTGGACTTCATGAGCTTAGAGGTCTATTTCAATCTAAATTATTCTACGATTCTGTTTTTTTGAAGAAAAGCAAAATCCCCGCCTCTATGAGACACTCTGTCTTATTGGAACAGATGAGAGTGCTCTCAGACATCTCAGACTTATCTTCCAAATCCAGGTATTTCATGGATACTGGCAGAGAGTGCCTAGAACCTGCCTGAGCTCTGATAGGAAGCACTGCCTGCTTGTGGCTCTGACACCAGCAGTTATCATGTGCATCAAAGAAGACAAGCAGGGGCCTAGACAGTACTTGGGTCAGCCCTTAATCACAAAGCTGAGGGAGACTGAAGACAACCAACGGAAATGTAAGGAAAATGATGGAGAAGTAAGACCAGTTCCTTCTATGCTAAATCAAAACAGCCTAATTCTGCAGCCAGGGAGGAGTGCAGCTGCAATCGGTGCTGAAGAAAGCAATTAGATTTGAAAATCAGGAACGCCAAGAAATGGAACTAGGTAAACATTTCATGAAGTGTGTGCTGGGAAGGGTAAAACCTGGTGCGAGAAGATTATGAAGTCATGCAACAATGCATGGAGAAGATTTAAAATTAAAAAATAAAATAACTGCAATATTTTACTGCTTATTTGCAAATTAAGATGTTAAGCCTATTAATAATGACACAGAAAAGGCAAAAGCTTCCAATTAAAATTTCCACTTCCTCTTTGAAAAGGTGGTGTACTGTGTGAAACTGAAAAGCAACTGAAAAGGCAAAACATTACTAGAAAAAACTATTTTAACAAACAGCATATATTAAATATAGCTGACCCAGCATATCTTTAGGTAACTGAAAATGTCAATAGATTTTTGGGAAGATCTGTCACACTACAGAAGGGAAACTAGAATGAATTAGATACAAACACAAAACAACTTTCCAATATCCAAACCATGCTGCAGAATTTAAGGTTCAAAATATAATTACCACTAATTAACACCTTTTGTGAGAAACAGGCTTTCATTGATTTTATTTTGCTTGTCAGTGAGGCATTTCGTTGATAAACCTATAACTGAACAGCTTCAGTATTTTTGTAGGGAATTATCACAGTGAGACAAACATCCAAACTCACAACTAGAGCAAGACTATGTCCATAACACACACACTGGATACACAAAAGATTTCAACACGGAGCTCCTCCACTGGCTGCCAGTCAAAGAGTTTTAGGGAGGCTGCACAGATTTGTGACAGGACCAACACACTTCAATGCTCTAGTGCAAACCATGCAAATGCAAAGCTGGGCAAAGCCCACACAGAGCAAGAGGAATGCAAAACTCACACCATTTTTTGATTCTGAGACTAGAGAAGATCCATTTGTTCAGGCCATGAAAGAACTTGCACAGAAATAGCACGCATGTTCACACATTTC
This sequence comes from Dasyornis broadbenti, assembly GCA_013397935.1. Taxonomy (NCBI): domain Eukaryota; kingdom Metazoa; phylum Chordata; class Aves; order Passeriformes; family Dasyornithidae; genus Dasyornis; species Dasyornis broadbenti. The sequence continues at coordinate 1,074,488 of VZRN01003662.1, read as the reverse complement.
AATAATGACAACTTACTCTCATTACTAAATACCCACTCAAGTGGTAGATTTGTACTCTATTACTACTCCAATTCTTACAGCCAGGCAAATTCTTGAATGAAGAACTGAGCTCAATCTGACTGAAAGATATTTAGTTCAATGGCAGATAACTTAGTTTTAAGACCTGCAATATTAGATCATCAAACAGAATTTGTCCTCTTTGACCTTAAGGTTTCAGAAAGCAATGCTGTATTTTTCCCACGCAGCACTTAGCCCATGTGCAAAAGGGCACCTCCACTTAGAAAAGAAAATCCAAGTAGCATGAAGAAGACAGGTGATAAAGAACAGTGTTCTAGCATTACAAATAGAGCACCTCCACACTACTTACAATCAAGAGAGCTGACCCTCTCCAAATTAAGCCTCCATTTCCATTGTGCTATTTACAGTCCTCAATCAGAGACAAGACCATCCCTTCCCAACAAACAGGAAAAAACACCAAACCCACTACAATGGGGAGAGAAGGGAAGGTTCTTGAGTAAAGGGGCTTTTACCAGGGAACCACTGTGTGGAATCAGTGACCAACTGATCTCCTCGGAGTTGGTTCTACTTCTGATGAATGGCATCCAGATTCATGAAGTGCCAAGGTCTTTCAACATTTTTACACCACCGCATAAATATTTGCATTCATAAAGAAATACAAGCCCTTATACATGTCAATAAGCTCCTGACTACCAATTTCACACCATTATACTTGCATTTATATGTGCACAGTGTAAAAAGCATTAAAGATCAGGCAAACGTTGAGCCACTAACAGCTCCATCATCTGAGCTGTAGCATTGTGTTTATTTATACTGTGTTGTTCAGAAAATTTGCCACAAGAATGACAGAAACAAGAAGCTCCGCAACAAACTGAGGTGAGATTTTCTCTGTGCATTATATTTTTCAACAACCAGAAATATTTAATTAACAATAAAGAAAATTAAATATTAGAAATCTATACAACGTCCTTTTCTCTCCCAGTCTCCAAAACGTGTAGGTTCAGGGCCTCTAGGTCCACCCCTCTCTTTTGTAGTAGGATTGATTCCATCAGGGAATTCTAAAATAACAGGGAAAGTTCATTAAAATTTTTATACTGTTGGCAAATACAGAGATATCACCATTTATGATGTTTTCGTTTCAATTTCAAATACAAAATATATTCTTTTTTGTTTTGAAAGGCAACCTTGAGTTAAACATTTTCCAGAGTCCTACAAAAGTAATTTCAGGTTTTTTGACTACAATCAGTTATATGTATGAGGTGCTCATATTCAGTTATGCAAATAAAGAGGTAAGTCAACGTCCAGAGGCATTAAAGCACCACAGTTTCTCAAATCAGAACTTGGATCATTCACGTATGCTGTACTCATGTTCTCTAAATCTAAAACCCCAGGTCACTTTGTTTGGGTCTCTAATTTTAAGCATTCTGTTTTAATTTTAGCTTGAATTTTAGTCAATATTCTATTAGCCTTTTATTTAAAACATCCAGGCTGAATGGCTGACCCATCCAAGCTGGCCTTGAACACTTCCAGGGATGGGGCATCTGCAGCTTCACTGGGCAGCCTGTTCTAGTGTGTCACCACCCTCTCAGTAAAGAATTGCTTCCTAACATCTAATCCAAACCTGCCCTCTTTCAGTTTAGAACCACTGCCACTTGTCCTGTCACTATCTACTTGTATGAAAACTCCCTCCCTCTCCCTCCATTTTATAAACCCCTTTAAGGGACTAAACCGCCTTTAGGCATCAGAAGACCACAATTTGATCTTCCCAAAGCCTTCTCCAGGCTGAACAATCCCAGCTCTCAGCCTGTTTTTGCTGGAGAAGTGCTCTAGCCCTCTGATCATCTTTGTGTCCCTCCTCTTGACCCATTCAAACAGGTCCATGCCCTTCTTGTGCTGAGGACTGCACAGCTGGATGCAGCACTCCAGGTGGGGTCTCATGAAGGCAGAGTAGAGGGGGAGAATCAAATCCCTTAACCTGCTGGCCACGCTGCTTTTGATGCAGCCCAGGATTTGGTTGGTTTTCTGGGCTGTAATCACACATTGCTGGATCGTGTCCAGCTTTGCATCCAACTCCCTACTCTGCTACAAAAGAGAATCACACTGCCAGCTCATGCTACTTTCTTAAACACCACAGAGTTTTTGTACCTCAGACAACATTCTTACACCACTCAGTGCACCTTTACTCAAGGCCACCTCCTATGAATAGTTAACTCAGGCCACCAAGCCATAAAGTATTTGTTGGCACAGCACCATCCTAAGCTGGTCTCACCCTGCACTAGACTGTGGGGCTCCCAATAACTCACAGTACCCAACAAGCCCACTGCCATACTGATTCTCCAGAGCTTTCCATATATACACATACCTTGGTACTCCCTCACTCCTACCCCTAACTCAGCCCTGGTGTAGGTAATGAGGTGCAGGGTTGAAAATGAGAAAAGACAATAACAGAAATTCTGGACAGCGAACAAAAAGAAAAGTGATGGAGGGAAACTCATGCAGCTACTGGCTATAGAGGATGACACACCGGGATGCCTGTTTCATAACTGATGTAGACCAGGAAAAGAAATGTCGGTATTTGAGCACCTCTGGCAGTACAAGAAGTGCAAATGCACCTAGTATTACTTTGTACATGTCATCATCCCAGTATCAAAGTACTACTGATGTGCTGACAGTGGATGCAGATGCTCAAAAGACTTCTCCACAATAGCTACAGAGCAGCGGGAATTCCAGCATCCAGTTTCAACTCTTAAGATTTTTCCTAATAACACAATAGGCAGTTTGCAAACTATTGCTGGTGTTACATGTAAAAAATACAAAGGTGCAACTAAATAAACCTCGAGTCTTGCTCCAAACCTGGAATACTTAAACAAAGAACAAAATAAGTTGATTACATGTTTTAAATGAAGCAGTGATGGTATTGATTTTCTGGGAATAAAAAGACAAGAATGAAACAGTTGCTTACACGATGTACACACAACAACTGTGAGTTAGTTCTCAAGTGAGCCACAATCTGAAATTGCATGCAATCTTTTTGGAGATGATTCTATAATAAAAGAATGATGATACTGTAATACAATAATATAACGACAAACTTGGGGAGAAATTTGTGAAAGAAGGAGAAGCGTAAGTAGGTTTTCACCATGATGCAGCTTTCCCGATGGCTGTGGTGGCCTCAGCGAAATACATGCCAGAGTCGGAGACCTTTTTTTAGCACTACTGCACAAAAAGTGCTATTTCACCCTGTATGAAAAGAGGGGACTTCTGTGGAAGATAATCTGAGGACTTTGGACATGAAATTAAGGATTCTAAGGTAGAAGAACAAGATCAGTTTCTTCAATGAATGTCAGGAATGATTCATCTTTATGCTGGTATCATTCAACTCTGGTGGCCTTAGGGAAATAAATAAGGGGCACATCTTCATGGACTGAACTATGCTTGGTGCTTGCTTGGATGCTGAATATGGAGCCTCTGAAAGATGTGACAGCTACTCTACTTTTTAATTTCCTGGAGGTGTGGGGCAATGCTCTCACGAAACAGTATCACATCCAGTTTTGGAAAATTATTTTATCCAAGAAGACTACATCCCAAGAATTGAAGCCATTACCAGCTCTGTACAGAAGGGCTCATTAATGCATTTGAAGGATTTCATGATGTACTGTCTACAGACGATGGAAATTCTGCTTCCAATGGGCACTCTGCTGTCTTCCTTTGGAGACTATAGATCAGTCTGTATTTCTTTTCCCCAAGATGTTAGTGCTTTCAGACCTGGCTTCCTGTTTGCATGGTAAGGCAGAATATATTCTGTATATGAAAAAATGAGAAGAAAATATTTCATCAACCTGCTAGTGTTTAATTCATGGAGATTTATGTTGGGCAGAAGAAACTTGTGCTTAACTTGTTGCAAAGTTTAGAGTTATTCTTTTCATTGCCTCTTTGTAAGTTATTGTATCATAAATATTTGTTTTTAAAAAAATAAAAATCCCAAACCCCACCCAGAGTACTGTGTTCAGCTGTGGAGCCCCCAACACAAAAAAGATGTGGACCTGCTGGAACAAGTCCAGAGAAGGCCACTAAGACAATCACAGGACTGGAGCATCTCACCAATTAATATAGATGGAGAGAAGACTAAGAGAATTGGGCTTCTTCAGCCTGGAGAAGAGAAGGCTCTGTGAAGACCTTTTAGCAACCTTCCAATACCTGCAGAAGGGCTATAAAAAAGCTGGAGAGGGACTTTTTACAAGGGCCTGTGGTGACAGGACAAGGGGGAATGGCTTTAAAACAAAGAAGGGTAGGTTTAGATTAGCTACTAGGGAGAAATTTTTTACTGTGAGGATGGTGAGGCACTGAAACAAGTTCTTCAGAGAGGCTGTGGATGACCCATCCCTGGCTATGTTCAAGGCCAGGCTGGACAGCGCTTTGAGCAGCCTGGTCTAGTGGAAGGTTTCCCTGTCCATGACAGGAGGGTTGGAACTTGACGATCTTTAAGGGCCTTTCCAACCCAAACCATTCCATGATTCTATGATTTTTCAGTCATTTTGTCACCTGAATATTTATAGTAATCTATTGATAGACTAAAAAGCTTATCCTAGAGACCTCAAAATAGATAAAGATGGTATTATTGCTACTGATGAACTGCAGAACATCACACTATGGTGAGTTATACAAAGCATGACTCTTGCTTTTAGTTAAGTGAAGATGGCTAAAAAAAGGAAAGAAAGAAATTCTTTCTCCCATCTGGCAAGAAAGGGTATGCTCCTATTTAGTTCAGCAGTGATGTATCTGAGCCCCAGTCTTGTCAGGTTCTCTACATGCAGCCCCACTGAGGTCACCAGAACACAACATAAATACCAGTTCGTTAGGTCTGCCCAGGCCCCACCAAGCTGCTCAGTAAACTCGGTATCAACTGTTTGTTTTTCAAAACGTTACCTGTAAAATTAAGAAATGTTGGCCATGAAATGCAGCATGAATTGGAAATATTTTGTGGACTAAGAAATAAAACAGACGTTTTGAATAATACAAAGTAGCTGGTGCCCTTGTGAGTTAACTGGCACCATTTATCATATACCATATACCAATACCAGCTACATTTCTCTGAATCATGCAATGGTTTGTGGTGGACAGCACCTTTGGCATGCACTTGGCTCCAGCCCTGCTCAAGGCACGGCTGGTACTAGGTCAGGACAGCCAGGCAAATTTGCCTATCTCCAAGACCAGAGGAATCGTAGGTTCTCTGGGTGACTTGTTACAATGTTTGACCACGGTTGTTCTTAAGACTTCATCCCTGGTGAACCATTTGCTGCAACTTGTGCCCACTACCCTGCCTCTCTTCCTTTTTCAGAATCAGTAAGCTTAGAAAAGGATTCAAAAGAGTGTTGAATGCCTGTCATCTCCCTAAACTGACATCAGCACAGCATCTCACAGTCTTGCCTTTAAAACACAGCTTTCAATTTTGTGAAGCATTACATACTTTCCAGGGGTTCCTTCTCCATACTAGACTCTTCTGGTTCATCAAACCGACCTACTGGTAACTTTGGTTTCTTAAGTGGCTGCTTGGCAGGTTCAGATCTTCCTCCTGGCTTAGAGCTGGAGCTGCTCCGCAAGTGGCAAAGAAGTGATGAATCTATCAAGCAAACGGACATGTGTAGCATAAATATGGGAGTTTAACACTGAGTAACTCTGTGAATGTCCAGAGCATCACTGAAAAAAAAACCTACTTCAGGAATGAGGGAGTGGAGGACAGGAAAACAAACTCAAAAAATTAACATTCAACTCATGAACACCTAAGAAATCAGCACAGATATTTATTTTTGGTCCTAGAAACGTACGTAGGCAAAATTGTGTTGGTTGTATAACTCAGTTAATATAAACAGTGTATTTTAAACTGCTTGAACTTATCTTTGCTGTTACTTTCTTGTATTTTAGATTCTTAAATAGTAATTATGCTAGCATAGACCAGTACATTCTGTTTTCCGGGAGAAATCCTAACCTCCCCAAAAAAACCTGCTGATTTCCAGGTCTTGGCTCATTTCCAGCAGCTTTTTAGTCAGAAAAAGCTTCTGCTTTCCCAAAGGAATGTTTAAAAAAATAAAACGTTGTTCCCTTAGTAACAGGTTTTCCAGAATGTCAGCAAAGGATAGCTGGGTTTCCCTCAGGATGGTAAAATAATTCATCTGGTAGTCAAAAGCAGGGAAAACTTCGAGCATGTTTAGGTTCAGTTATGTAACTGCATGCAAATGCTTTCATTAAAAGCATTAACTTTTTTCCCTTAAAGTCCTGCTAACTTTGGTTAAAGTCCTACTAACTAACTTTGGTTAAAAAGCCAAATGTCCACAGTAAGCATAAACTATCCACTAAAAATATTTTGGCTATGGACATGTGCCTAAAGCAGCTCTGACATTTCTTTAGAAGGAAGATTCAAACAGAAATCCTTCCTGTATCAGCTAGGTGCAAAGTACCTGAAAGAACTACTATTCTTGCTAAGGAGACTGAAACAGGAAGACTTCACACACAGTGTCAATATGACTCACCTAAATACACAAAAACCAACAACCCACCTGTATTCCCAGAATCAGCATATTCATTCATTTAAAAATACCACAGCTTTAATATCAAACCCTACAGCCACATAAACTGTGTTATGTCTGCCAACTACTGCCAATGCCCCAAAGGAGTAATTTTTTTTTGTTGTTTCTTTAAGCATGACATAGCAAACTATTAACAGTAAAGGATCTAAATTGCTGCAAACATTGGGTCTTTCTACTCCTGCCAAGCTTCTTGTCATTCCTTAGTAAGCTAAAAGAGAAGCTAGCTAGAAAATTAAATTATAGCTGGTATTCTAGTCCAAATTCAAATAAAAGTCAGATTAAGGTACTGGTGCATAATTGATTATTTCAGTCAACAGAGAACAGGCAAAATCCATTTTCCATGATGGATTTACTTGACATTCTTGATCAAGACACACTCTTCTTGACAGTGAAGTGACAAAACTTCAACATTAAATACGTCTGAGATATGAACTATCAACTTCATCAGTAAACTACATTCTACAAACTGACCTTTGATTCCTTCTTCCTTTACAGGCTGTCACAAAGCCCTCCCATTTATTAATTACATAACTGAACTTGAAAGGAAGTTGAATATCCCAAGTTTTTGAAGTTGCTGCACTGCAAGATCCCATCTTTTGAAGTGGCCCACAGACTGTGATTTATCATAACAATGCCATCCATGCAGTGGGAGTTGGGCACACATTGGGATGCTCAGAGGATTAGAGCATCAGCCACATTTTGCCATGAACCTGACAGCCAAATAGAGCACAAACATCTAACAACAATTTTTTAACAGCTCTTCCATTAACATACAATATACTGGTTTGTTTGAAGAGTACTGTATCAATAGCATCACAGAACCTCAGCTTTTGACAGAGACAGAAGCACCCAACGAACATCCCAAGCTGAGGCCTGTGGGACAGGCTCTCTTATCTAGGCTGCCCTACTTCTCCATAAACAAACCACCTGAATTTCCTCAGGTAAAGGGCATGGACTAGTAACTTTAAGGACCACAGCATGTTCTCTCCAGCTATTCTACAAACGTTGAAACACTGTTTAACATTTTACTGCCCTTAAAAAGTATGCAGCAACGATAGGGCAAGAAAACTTCCATAATAACAGACACGACCGACAGCAGTAGGTTTGCNGGACACGCAGGGAAGAGAGGAAGAGCAGAGAAACTGTAGGGTAATGGATGGTGTGGGCGAAGCTGTGAAAGCTCACTCCGTGAGACGAGGGGTGTCACACTCCTCGCCCGCCGCCATCTTGGGTGCTCTCCAGCCCCGCTAGCGCCAGCAGCCCCAGGCGGCGCCCGCCCTCTCCCCTCGCTCGTCACTCCCGGCGGGAGGAAGAGCAGGGGGAGCCAGGGAGCCCCACCGCGGCACAGCCCGGACCCTCCAGGCCCTCCCGCCCTCCGCCCGCTTCTTACTCGCTGCCCCGGGCGCGCCGCGAAGCAGCCGCAGAGCCATGGCCGGGACGGAGCCGTGCGGGGCGGGCAGACCCGCCGCGCAGGCGCCCAAGGCAGCGGCGGCGGCTCCAGCTCGGGCCGGGCGGTGAATGCGGTGTCGGTTCAGAGCTGCCTCAGTGGCCTCACAACTGCCCCGTGCCTTGGACTGCTCCGTGGACAGCTCCTATAAACAGAGGCGAACGGCGCCTGGGGAGCCACGGTCCCGATGAAGGCAGCTACAGTCTCACAGAGGTGCTCGAGAAATACGCTGTCACTCTTCTCTCCACCCCTCGCCAAACATGGAGCAAAGTCGTCTTCTTTCTTCGATGCAGTGAAGAGTTTAGGGCTGCAAGAACCCATTTCCCCCTCAATGTGCAGTGCAGTCCAGCTAGGAATTTTTTATTAATAGTAAAAATATGTACATTGTTGAAATAATACACAAAGGCCGCTTAGGCTATGAAGCAACTTTGGCTAGTGCCATAGTGATGTACAGACAGTGTTTGTGCTTTCAGATGGCATCTTTCCAGTTTCTGAGTTTAACTAGTGAAGTTGCTTTTAACACTCAGTATAAACTTAACCCTGGGATAAGTAACACGTGTTCATGTAGTGGCCCTGCAGTTAATTAGCTACATTTACTGTTTTGAATATGGCAAAATTTGCTTTTTCTCATTCTTCAAACTTCTCCAGCTAACCTTGTTCTTAGATAAACAGAGTTCACTTTGTCCACAGATACTAAACTGCACAGAAGATAACTTGGCATTTTCTGTTCACACCTGAAAGGTTTAAGAAAGTAAATCTTGGTAAATTAAGAGCAGCAGCACTCTCTGGAGTTTATTGCGCTACATCTGGCAATGCCTACACACTGAAAGTGATTAAATTTAACTGACTGCCTTATGAGTGACATTTTCTCAATCAGCCTTTTATAACATCATTAATTAGACATTAGAGACTGAAAATAATGAAAATCTTTTCCTTTATTCTAACAGCAAGATACTGGGCCTCTAGATCAGAGAGAATAAAGATGAATGCAGAAAAAAATGCTCTTCTGCTCAAAAGCAGCAAGAAAAGAATCCAAACAGATCTCATCAAGGTTCAAGAACTTACAATTTATGTGTTCAATACAGTAAAAAATAACATGAAATCCTTCCCTTAAAAAAAACTCTTACCAAGCTGTCTGCAGACACTAAGTAATAGTAAGCTCTGCTCCTGAACAGCTTAACACAATCCATGAAAAATCATTTCTGTAAGCATAAATCATATGCACATGCATACATGTCAAATTTCAAATGGTAAGAATGAAATAACAATGAAAGATTAATGAGGGAGGGACTGTTTACCCACCTAAAAATTAACTGTCTTCAAAACGTATTTCTAGTCTTTATTTATTGTAATGCTGTAAAAATGCAAAATTCACTTGTAACTCCTGAATTATTCATTTCTAGATCTTTTGGCTGAGGAGGTAATAAATCTGAACACTGGTAAAAACCAATGTAGCATACACCACAGGAATTTTCTACTTTGTAATTAAATTGAGTATTTTCTTTTCTTGTTTTCCTTCCTCTGTTTACTGATCATTTATCTCTTGCACTGCAGCTTGCCTTGCGAGACAAATACAATATTGTATTTAGCTTTGCTGTTCTAAAAAGTGGGGAATAAAAGACTTACAGCTAGCACAAAGCCTGCAGCAGGTCAGTTCAGATGAGCCAAATATACTGGTCTTGGGGGCTATCTGGAGAGCAGCCCAACCAGCACCACCCTGGGCAGCAAGTGTTCTGATACTGGCTAAATGCCCCCTCTGCCTCCGAGACCACGTCAAGAACCTTGGTTATCTGAACACCACACCTGGTCAGGACTGGGCAAATAAAATTAGCTTTTCATCAATGTGAAATTGATTGGCTCTGCTGCAAAGCCTGGTGATTCCCATTATAACATGAGCTCTTTTCCCAAAGTAGTAGCAATTCCTGGATCTACAGAAACAGTTTAATTTTTATCAAGGATTCAAAGACAACCCAAGGAATTAATTTATATACACCACATGCAAACAGAAGTTCATGTGGTGAACATGATGTCATTTATGCAACGATCTCCTAGTAATATCACTGAGAGCTTTTAGAAATAACAGTACCAGCCTACTGCCTTCAGGGAACAAGAAACTGAAGGCTCTCAAAAGGAATGTTAAGGCCTCAATTCTTACCTCTTGTTCTGTAAGCAAGAGGTAATAATTCTCTTTCAAGCAGCTGTAGGATACCTGCATAAAGGAGAGGTCACTACCGCTAAAGAAAGATGAAGCTCTCATTCAAACAGAACAGTAGTGAGAGGGAACACTTTATAGCTGCTACTGCATCAGATGACCCTGACTTGCATACACACAAGTCTGTATTTCTGTCTAGGAAAGACAAGGCAGAAAAATGCAGGAGGAGGGGGAACATGCCATGCAACACACGCACAGTTGTGCAAAACATTCCAGCCTGCGTGTGTTATTCAGAGAGCAATTGCAAGTGACCATACAGTCTGTAAGTAAATATGAGCTTCCTATGCTTCAATGACATCACACCTCTCACTACTGTCTAATGGCACATTCCTTTGGGACTTTGGAATGTCAAACAGCCCTCACAAAAGCTACAGTACTGAGAGGGCTACCAGACCACATATTGACTAGGAAATAAAAATTAGGGAAGAGAGAATGAATTTAATGTTTTCTTAATTTGCCCTGTTCCTTGATAAACTTACATGCAAATATCACATGATTTCCCACACCATCCATTTTACTCAAAGAACAAACCTAATTTAAGTTGCCATAAATGGATGGGATTTACTGTTACAAAAAAAAAAAAAAAAACCCCAAAAACCACAAAAAACAAACAAACAAACAAACCACCAAAAAACCCCAAAACAAACAAACAAAAAAACAAACAAAAAACCCCAGCTTTTTTTGCCAGGATACTTCTGCTTTTCTGATCACAAAAGCATGCTTTACACTTTCAGATTTCCAGAGACAGAAAGCAAGACAGACATTTTTCAAAAGTGACAGAACCATCTAAATACTTGTTTACTAAGAGCAATTTAAAGTCCTCATTGTGAATCAAGGAATATTTTGTAACCTTAGCTCCCTTAAACAGATCAGCCAGCCGCCATTTACTGTAACACTGTTAAATAAAAAGACAGTTGAGATACCAAAACATAATTTAAATATTTAGAGCTTAGCAGCAACATCATAATACAAAATTATTAATAAAAATAGGCATTGTTCTAGTGAGAATGTATTAAAGATATCTTTGTGTCATAAAGACTTGCCTAACACAACTCTAATAAAATGCTCTTTGCAGTGTATGCATTGCTGAACTGTAGCTCATTTGACCATATTGTGAGTTATAGGGAAGCACCCCCAAATATTACAAAGACTATTATACAACATTCCATATCAAATACAAAATCACTTCATTATAAACTATTATTGCTATATTCATTTCAAAAGTACAAAATTATTAATTATATACAAAAAAACCTCCCCAGAATTTTGGCAATTAGCAGAACATTTCAGTTTCTTTAATTGCTTTCATTAGGGTAATTTGTTCATTTTATTAACAGTAGATGCAATAACACAATGCTAAAAATAAACATGCATTATACAACAAATTTATATTTTTCAAAAAATGTTCATTACAATTAGTGTACAATTAGTGAATGCACATATAACTCTTTTCCTCCACCTTTAGTGAATTATTGTTTGAAATGGAGAAAAGGGAAGGAAGAAGAAACCAAACAATGCTATTCAGCACCAGTGGAAAGTCAATAGACCTTTAACATTCCTGTATATTAAAAACATTTTATCTGTATCACTAAACAGGTAAAGTTTACAATATTGTCTCATTTGAAGATGTATTGATTTATATTTACAATATTTTATAGTCAATAAAACATTTTAACAATATTTAAAAATTGCTTAAATTCATAAAAGTATTGCAGAAATTTATAACATTTACTTATTTTAAGTACATACAAGGAAGTCCATGTAAAATTGTCCATGTTCATCTGAAGAACTGACAGAGTAAGGAACCATCTTCATACAGTTTGCAAAACCCCAATTATTTGAAGGCAGCTATCACTGAACATTCAAAAATCCATAGTTGCCATTTCCTTCTGAAAACAAAAGTTCCAGTAATAAAATTTGAGTATGTAAACTAACGTGTTTTTGAGATCAGTAGAAAATATATTCCCACAGGCATAATGTGTTTAATAATGGCAGTAATGATTTTGTAGAAAACTGTTAAGCTGTAGCAGATATAGTCATTTTCAAATATCCAGTATTTTAGCAGCTCATTGTGTTTCCAGTTAAACTTCCTACAGTGCTAAAATACGACAACTGAACACGTAAGACATTATTAGAATTTTAAAATCCAATTTATTTTTGGCATCTAAAGCCTCTTGTAAAATGTAGCCAAGTAACATCGACTTCTGTTGTCTGAGAGCCCGTAACCAATCAAACAAAAGTACACACTGTGCTTTAATCTCCAAATAATTAGGTACCCAAAATTAAGAAAAAGTAATAGAAAAGTAAAAAGAACAAAATAAAAAAATATTGCACAGTCACATTACCTAGAAAGTAAAGTTGATGTTAAAAAGCCCTAAGTGTGGATGATATAAATTATCTTCCATATAAAAAGTATAAATATCTCTTAAAATACAGCTGTAGCTATGCTTTAACACCACACATTATCTGAATTCATCTGTTAATGAGGTAATAACCAAGTCTCTTACAATGCTTTTCTCTACTGAAAATATTTTAGGGCAGCAACAAGAAAGAATTTTTCTAAAAATATTTCTGAATCAAGAACAGCAATATGTGCAGCTCTCCCTATGAGAGAATCTGCTGTATTGGGTAATGCATTAATTACATTATAACGAACCAAATTACATTCCTTATTTTGAAGAACTGGCAGAAGCAGGTTCTGGATCATTTCAGCATAAATCGGTCCTGTAGAGGAAAAGAAAAGTTGTACTGTGTGAATTGCCAGAAACAAATACAATTCTTTGACCCTGAACTCAAAATGAGCACATTCCAGAGTTTAATTTCCTCTAGAAATGTTGGAAAAATAATTTGAAGCTATGCATTTTAGTATTTGTGCTTTTATAGTGAGAATGAACTTATCAGTATTAATTCATTACACTATGTAAAAGTTATTTGTCAATATATAATACTAGAATGCAATTGTGCTAGGATGTCTCAACAGTAAATGCAACAATGGACCCTAGATGATTATGGAAAAATTACCTTTTCTTTCAGTGCTACTATTAAGCCACAACTAAATACAGCCCAGGGCTTGATGCTACAATTTGATATCCTCAAAAATCAAAGCTATTTGTCTTCTCTGTGCATGGAATCAAGGGCTGTGTCTATTTCACCTAACTTTCAGCAAAGTCTGTAAGCTAGAAACTTACTCAGTCTCATCTCCATCTGCATGTAATAGAACAAGACAGATACAGAAAGCAATTCAGCTCCCATGCAAAATTTCTCTCTCTATTACTACAAAGTAAGCCCAGAGTTTCTAAACACATAATAGAGGTGCCTCAGTTAAGCACCCAAAATTAAATGGGAGCAAAATTGATACATGTGAGGTTTTAACCTGAGCAGTTTGTTTATTTTGCAGGATATTTATTACCTGATTGTTTATCCTTTAAAGCTGTTTTACACATCTCAATGCGAGCAGAGTGATAAGGAACATAACGATCTTGCAGAGATCCTACTAATACAATGTTTTTGAAGTAATGAAGACCTACAAGAAAAGAGAAAAAGGTATCACAGCAAATCCCTTGAATTATTACTACAGAATCATAAAACATTTTACAACTGAAGTCTCTCACTAATTTATTACAAGATCTTGCACAAAAAAGGCAGAAAAATCAATTACAATAGGTAGAGCTACAAAACAATGAGATGTTTGGTATCAGCGTTTTTCTCTGTATGTATTTAACACACACTGCCATGGCTCAGCTGTAAAGTTTCCCATTAAACTGAGTACAGTTCAAACTTTCATCTTGTTTCTTAGGAATACAGTGGTTGGTTTCTGGCTACACAGAAGAGAGTACAGCCTCCATATCACTTAAAGAAACCTAAAGATGGATGGTGCCTTGTCTTCACTGATGTTTCAGACAACAGCTGCATTAGAAATCATGCCTAGAACCAATATGTACATGATACAGCCCACCTAGTGCAGGTGCTTCTATTAGGCACTGACTCACTCTAAGGTTTAACCAGCTTGAGCACAGGTGCAGGATCCACCCAACACAACCCCTCAAGCATAACTAAACCTTTATAACTAAACACAGACTTCCTTCTTCTTGGACAAACACACTAATAGTAGAATGATGCAAAGGTAGGAATCCCCAGTTATGATGTAATTACAGTCTTTAAAGACATTTAATTGTTATGTTTTCTCTAGAAAGCTGCAGCAGACTTGTGGTGCTGTCCATCTGCTTTAGGCCAAACACAACAGAGCACTTTTAGAAAATACATTGCCTTTGCCTTAGAACAGCCCCTTCTGAATATAGTATTTTAGACATAAATATCAGGAATCTTTCATTATGAAAAAGTGTTTGATTAAAATCTTCAATGGGAGCAAAGATGGTATATAGGGTATTTCATAAGACAAGTGAGTTTACTGCTTACCTATTCTTCACCCATTCTGGGGTTCAGCAACAGGATTTTGTGTTTAACAGGTATGTTCTTTGGCAAATTTGAAATCTAAAGCCACAAGCTCCCATACAACAATGTGGCTGAGACTTTGACCCTCAAAACATCACCTTCTGGCTCCACAGCAAGTTTAAGTTTTTGCTGCCTTAGGGATCTTCCCAGATGCAAAGCCAACACCCAGAGAAGACACCACATTAAGCAGCAACAGATGTTTCTTCCTCTTAGACGCTTATTTTCCTGTATGATTACAAAAATCAACTGAAGCTGCAAAATCAGGGCTATATTTCTCAACAGTGTTGTCAATCTGTTGCATGTACCCTAGGGTTTAAATGACTTCTGGAAAGACTTAAGTTTAGAATCCCTACAGAAACCAGTATATAAAATCTGGTATTGAGAATCTGAAAAGAGGAATTGTGTAGGTCGGGAAATCCCAAATGCCTCTCACCTTGTGTGTGAGAGTCAAGCACAGCCAATGCCCACCGAGTGAAGAAAGAGATGGCAGGACAGAAGCGGGCCTTGTACAGCTATCAAGAGTTAAAGGCACCAACACCTAGAGTATACCTACAGTATATTAACTCACCCCTCAAAGGAAAACTTTCTTCCTTCTCTATCAGGGAACCATAAAACTTACTTTCTTTTCTCCTTATCTAAAATTATTAATTTTGCACATCTCTTTCTCCTTTCTCCTCCAACCTTTCCTTCTCCCTTACACAGAACTCACTTGAAGGACCTGGAAACAAGATGGTATATGAGGCTGTGGCCCAAATTACAGCTCTTTCCATCTCGTTGGTAAGAAAGAAAAAAGCAGAAACTGATCCTGAAGACTTTTATATTCAATCTACGACTTATGGAGAAGTCTGAAATACACATTGTGCCTCTTGAGACAATGATATCCAGGTCTTTCAAAACTCCTGTCATATAAAGGTCTGTCATCAGAAAATATGTCACATTTCTAAACACACAGTAGTACTCAAATGACAGTGTCTCTAGTCATGTTGAGATATATACACATAAAAACCATGGAACACCAATTTTTTTAAAGCCAACTAATGAATTAATCTGATTATCTCTTAACAGAGGTCCCACAGTCTTATTCAGCATCCAGTGCGTAACTGCTCTATTTATATTCAAACATTTCTTTTCAAAAGACTGCAAAGCTAGATGGAGTTTGCCTTTAAATACCAGTTCAGCCTTAAATACTACGTTATCATCAACAAAATCACTTTGTGATAGTAGATTCTGAAGAGAAGGGTAAAAATAACCCCAAGTTTTTCTAAAATCGATTTTTGATCAATATTCCTATCTTACCCATGATTTTTCTTGCTCCTTATTATTTTCTGCTTCTTCCAAGGCCTGTAAATTTTATATTCAAACACCTCAAGAGCTATATGTTAGTCTTTTCCTGCCCGTATCTTTGTACTGTGTTGCTTTTAACAAAATTCTAGCTGTGACGACTTAGAAATATTTTGATGTAGAAAAAATGCCTGGATTTTTCACAAAACACCACAAGCATCTCTGGCTCCACAACTGCTTGACTGACACATATTCAGAAACACCTGTCAGATGCAGCCTCAATAATTTTATAATGCTTACTGGAAACTACCCTCCTGTTGGCACATTAGCTACTGGCAAAACATTGTTCTCAGCCAACAGGTGAAATAAGAATATTCAAGGCAGAGAAAACTGTATGAATGATATAGTATGAATAATCTAATCTGGGGTTTAGCTATTATGCTAAGTAGAACTTCTTCCTTTATGAAAATGAGCTTTTGTTTTCCCTGACCATCTTAATGAGTTAATAAAAGACTAGTTAGCAAAAAACTTTAGAATTTTACACTTATAATATAGATAAGAAAGTCAGATAGAGAAAAAGGTAATCCTAAATGTATATTAATGTACTTGACTTGCCACACAGTGGCTCATAGATAGATATTAAAAAAAATTCCCTATTTATCTGTTGGTATAGTGGCTGCACTCAAGGTCTGCTCATTAATTGGGAAGGAAAGTCTGAAAGTAATATCCTACTTCTGCAACAAAAATGGTTTACTGTTTACTTAACTTGAACAATACAGGACTAAAGTGACTCTTAAATATTAACACTGAAATAGGAGCTTGTTGAAAATAATTCCCTTTTTTTTAGGTTTCCTATTCACATTTATACACAGTTGCCTTTAAGAGACAGGATGCATTAACAAAGCTTACCTGCTTTTTTACTAAGTTTATATAAGAATGTCTGTCGTGGATCTGAATGGTCTCGACATGTCAATTGCAATAAAGAACCAGATTTCTTCCATTTCTGCATAAACCACAGTCCTGCATTGTTAGGTACAACATGAGTATAGATCCACAATAAAACATGAAAACTAATTAAACGTTAAGCACAATATGTAAAGTTCACAACTTAGCCACTCAGATGTTAATTTGACTTGTCATGTAAGCATTATCAAGTTCAGAAACAGTTTATATTTTCATTCATTATTCTTTCCTGTCTATCTATATAATGACGCACAAAGGCCTTTATTTCCACTAATGTACATGCCTGCCCACAAAAACTAACTTCTAAAAAAGTGTAAATACCATAACGTTAGCCAGAATATGCACATTCTATTTCAATAATTTATATAATATTAGAAAATCTTGATATTCAAAAAACAACAGGCATTACTTCTCCGATTTCTAAACTGAACTCATTATATGTAACTTAAAAAAAGGAAGCAGAATTTTCTCAGAGGAATACCATGGTATAACAATTTCTATGGTGCTGTGTTCTCTTTATTAGTCAATGCGCCAGGTGGCTAACTGGCTTTTCAGAAAATCTCGTCTCCCTGACCATGCACATCTGCAGAGACACACTGCAGGTTGTAAGGCATTTTTGAGAGAAAAGACACTAGTAGTTCAGAATTATTTTAATGTGTCTTATCTAATTGTTTGTCAGATTAAGTAGATTCAATTCAGTTTAAAATAAATTGAGCTCCACAGGCCAAAACTGGAGTTTATTTATGCTGTAACAGAAAACCTGATCCAAGCATACTGGAAAATACTTATGCCAATCTTCTCTTGCGTATCCTTTTATTGATACTTTATTTTTATAACCCTTCTCTCTTCTTTTGACAGTGAAAGTTACAGTTTCTCATAACCACAATAATACAAAAATGTGCACCCCACATGAAATTTCAAAGACAAAGTTTCCCCTAAACTTATACTACTGAAAGTAATCCTTCACCTGTATTAACAAGAGCACTGCTGTTGTAGAGGGTACCAAGATGTGGTCCAGACAGAGACAGGAAGGTATGAAGTTTGTTGAGGTAATACTTAAAGCGATGTCTTGTGAGCACGGAACGGATTATTAAATTACCCAATGAGTGTCCAATAAAGGTGTATAAAAAGAAAAAGCAATATAACATGGAATTTTGTGGCAGGACTTTTTTTTTTTTTAACAGAGAAAAAGAAAGTCGGTGTCATGAAATGCTAAAAGAGCATAGGAAAAAATTAATGAAAGGTTTCCATTCAGAACCTATATTTTATGTCTTACAGAAAGCATAGCTTGTCCATCTCTCTCAAGCTGCACTACTTATTACAAACATATTCTGAACTCCTCCAAAAATATTTTATACAGCGTTTTTGAAAAGCTAGCGAAACCAAACTAGCCTTCCACCAGAATCTACCACCCAAACCCAAGATTATTTCTGGGTTCATTTCCCTTAACACCAACTATTCAGAAAATATTTTATGAGCTGTGCATGACTGAAAAAAATCACTACTTTGGCATGTGATGGCATTCAATATGATAAATGTACAAGCATTACTGAAACAATCTAGTGGAGACAGATTCCAAAGGTAGTCATAATAAGGGGGAACACCATTACTTCTGAACCTGATTATTTAAAAATAGAAGTAACATCTCAGATCTGCATAGCAGTTGGACCAAAAGAAGTGATTATCAGCTTGAGCAAGCAATTGAAGAATATGTGTCTGTCAGGAGAATATTACTTCTAGGTGTTTCCCTGGTTAAGCAATTTAAGGGAAAGACGGATGGGACTCTTTAGCTTCTTATATCTAAGGATAAATATTACTTAATCTGAGGTGCTTAGTGTCATAGACCCAAGACTATTTAAAAGATTTCTTTAAAATAGACACTAGAAAATTAAGCAATTCTAGTTTTATATGCTTACAGATCCCTGCTGAGCTAAGGACTACACCAGACTAGGCACTGACTTAAAGCGTACCGTAGTGACCAGACTCACAAAGTTAGAAGGAAGAAGTGCCTTCCTGTGTTACAGATGCAATCTCAGGACATGGAGAAAACAGAAAACCATCCAAAATTATGCACAGTAGAACTATCATTGCTAGATCACATATATGCTACAGTATTATGCTTGTAAGATCATTTTTCCTGTCTGCTCTGTATCACTACTATCATCAACAAAAGTAGTTAAAACAAAGTAGCTGAAACAAATTCCTGTAATATCTGTGTAAAATACAGTCCTAAAAGATTACTTGACTGTTTAAATGCTTCCCAAGCAAGAATCGCTGCCTCAGAAAATACCAATTTAATGGTAAATAAAAAAATTCAAGCATTTGATTATAGAATGGCAGAACCACCCTGAACTCCTAAACTGCGAAATAGTAATACATTTCTACGACAGACAAAGGCTTTTTGTTCATTATTAAAATACAGTTTAAGCATGTAAGTATATTCTTCTCATTTGCTTTTACTACTAGATTTTTGAAATTACTTGAGTATGAGAAATTCTTTGCCTCAGCTTGCTATATTTGCCTAACTAATTTTGAAATGAAAGATTATGTATCCTCTGGTGTCAGCACAACAGCAGTGCATTTGCAAAACAAAACGCTGAGCTTCTCTCTTGAATACTAAAATTTAAAACTATTCTCTCAGAGTACATCATAAAATCCACAAAAGAACAACAAAACCACAGATTTCTTTAAGAACAAGTAAATGCCCACAGAAACTGAGTTGGTCGTGAAGATCATCTACATGATGTAACTGCTTTTGAGTAAAAGAGATTGTTTTCTAAAGAAGATCTGAATGTTAGCAAAAATATTCTCTTGACAGTTCTCTAATAGTTCAGACAGTATTTACTAAAAGTCATAAGGGGATGAGAAACTCTTATATTGTACCATAACAAAGGGCATTTTCTATGAAAAAAGCAGCAATCCCTCTATCAATTCTATCAACTCTAAGAACACAGACATACCTAACCCAAAACTTCAGAAACATGAAAGATCCATTTTGAGGAAAACCAGGTGCTCATAATCAGCTATGTGAATGTACCTCAAAGATTAAACACTTGTAATTATTTTGAAAAGACTTAGAAATATGACAAAGGTTACAACAATACGTTGTGGTGAGATTCAGATGCTTAGGTGAACACATAATAAGCCTTAAATTTGTTTTCTAATGAAGAAAGGTTTAACAAATTGCTCAAATCAAAAAGGAGAAGAAAACAAAACCCTTCAAATAGGGTCTTGAAAGTGTAAGATAGGAATGTAATCCATCCTATTCATGGGATGCTCTGCAAAAGCAATGAACACTAGGTGGCAATATTACAATCCTCTGAATGTAAGATATCATTAGCACACTGAAGTTAACAATTATAGTTTTTATACATTCTTTATGATACAAGTCTATTAATTCAGATCATACTAGAAAATCAGACACTGTAAAACCACATTATTCTGTGCCAATAAACAAAAATCCTGTCCAACTATAAAAATGCATGGAAGGAAGAAAAATCAATCAAAATTCATAATCAATGAGGTGCTGAAACAACAAGCAGATGTTTTAATATATGCATAGCATTGAAAAATTTCCCTTTTTTTTATGAGCCGATGTTACTTAGGGAAGAGGATGACAAGCTGATGAATCCACCTGAGGTCAAAGTCCAACACAAAGTCATCAGAAATTTATGTAAGACCTGACATGTGCAAAATAGTTTCTGAAACTACACTAGAAGAATAGGTGGTTTATTCCCTAACTATGTGAGTACCTGGAAGGGCTTCCATCCTTGCACATACTCAAAACTTGAACGGGTATGACTGAGCAATCTGACATGATTCAAAGTTGCATTAACTTTGAAGGTGGCATTGATATGAGTGGGTAACTGGTCCAGATGACCTCCAAATGTCCCCTCAACCTAAAGCCTCCTGTGATTCTTTACCAAACAGTTCTTTTATAAGGCAAATTTCATGTTTTGAGTCAAGCTTCCAGTTCATGCTTGCAACACATTTGTAGTGAGCATAAAGATTTAGTTCAGAGATGAACGAACGTGTTAGATAGTGAATTGCTGCAATAACTGGTATTAGCTCTGGAAGTACCAAAAATGTTTAATGAAGCTGACACTATTCTGATGGTACAGAGTATCTTTTCCCAGTACAGAAATGTAGCACAGTAAATAGGATTTCACCATTACTTGAGAACATGAGACTCTGCATTTATCCAAATAAAGGGCAGAATTTCAGAACATCTCTGGATTTGTCTTGACCTGAGCTGATTTTAATTTGTTTTAGCTGTGACAACAATCATCTGCCAGTGAAGCAACAAGTCAGATCTAAAGTTGTTTTAGTTTCACTACAGCTTGTAGTAGTGACAAGTAGTTATTCTGTGTGGCTTGAACTGTGTATCGCCAGAATGAAGTGTGGTATGGAAGAGTGTAGGTACAGGTATCACATGGCAGAGGTCCGCAATGGTCTATTAATGGTCACTGCAGGAGCACAATTATACAACTCAGGAGAAAAAGCCAGTGTTAGGAACAATAGAGAATGGGAGGGAAAAAAAGAGTAATTGGAAAACAAAAGAAAGACCATATGGGCCAACTGAAAATGTAGAAATATGAAATAAATCTATCAAGACCTAAGGCCAAGGAAGCCAAAACTCCCACCGTGAACACCATTCCCCTTACACCGAAGCCCTGGGATGCTGACATCCCAACTGCATAAGCAAGACAGAATCCACCAGTCTTAGGATGTCGGATTTATTTGCCATAGAAAACCATAGATCTGGAGACTGATGTCTAATTTGACTGGCTACTGAGCAACACTTGTAGAGAGAACACTTCCTTTAGGAGATGGGGAGATTTTATGAGGAGAAACCAGCATCATCCAGGAGACCACGGATAACTACTACAAGGTCTGCTTTCTACAGTGGCAGAACCAAAATGAGGCAGGAAGGCTACTTGAGCAGAGGATTTCTCAACAGGACTTTCCTGGGCTTTCTGGGTTGTCCCTTCAAGACCTTGCATAAAAGCACGTCCTTCTGACAGCTCTCATGTAGCTACTAGGAACAGCTACAGGATTTGCTGGCAGATTTAACTTTCTCATAAGAAGAGCCAAAGCTGAAAAATGAAAACTTCTGCTTCAATAGGGCCCAAGCTAGGTATATACCTTGAAAAGGAAACTAAAAGAAAAATTCGTAACCTTTTTTTTTCTTTCAAGTGACAAGTAACAAATAAAAGTGAAAAAATATTTACAAATGGGAAATCTTATGAGAGAAGCAAACCAAAAGCAAACAAGTTCAGTTCTCAGGTACAGACAGTGAGAAGGTAAGTAGGTGGGTTTGCTCATTACGGCCTTCAGACAAATGTATGGGAGAGAAGATCCTGGTGTGTGCTGCTGGGTTATAGAACACTTTTCTCCCATACCGAGAGTGCTACCATGTAGTCTGTGAGACAAAATTATGATCACACAGTGCTTTTTAAATTTTTACATCAACACAGTTTAGACCAAATTAAGCATGATAAATCTTGCCTATCTCAAAACAGAAACATTTGTTTAAATAGTGAGATTATGTTTAAATATTTCAGAAGTTTCTTCCAGCTGAATAAGGCCTACCAAACATGTGTATGCAGAAACTTGTCTGAAATGCATGTGACTAGCAAGTCAAAAAACCTTCTGGATGTATAATTTGAGGATACCTAAACAAATGGATGAAGTCAGGCTTGAATTAGCTCCTTTCATCTCTTAATAAGCTAACTCCAGCAACACTGCTGAGTTATTAAGGTAGTCTGCCCAAATGGCACACCCTACTTTGAGAAAATAAATACAACAGGCATTCCCTAGAAGTAAATGCAAAAGAAAACAGAATGCACAGACTGTGGTGAGCCCTCCAATAAGATGTAAAACATGCTTTTTAGCAGATGAAACAACCAGAAAACATAAAAAATGATGAAATATATTTTCATGCAGCTGCCCTTCAATGTCACAGGTAAGATGAAAGAGCCCTGTAGGAATGATGAGATAAACAGTCTGCGATGTCATACTTGGTGGAAGGACTATAAAATCAGAAGGAAGCTAGCTTCATCCTGGCATAGTACTATTACAGTTTCCTTCGACTTTCTCAAAATACTATGTTTTTCTGCAGAACCCTATTATGCAGGAGTTGTGGAAGCACAGAACAGCAATTCCTTAAATGTAATGCTTAACCTCTGCCCTAAAACCACCAACAAATGAGCTTACAACATTGTTAAATTTTCTTTCATCTGGCAATTCCCTCTCTCTCTCCATTGTCCTCCTTTCCCCTACTCCTCCCTCCTCCCAAATTCCTTTTTCCCATCTCTCTTTTGGCCTGCTCCTGAGCATCACAGTTCAGAATAACCCAGGGCTCTAGTTTAATTTCTGTAAATAGTATAGAACAGATATTACCTGATTTTTGAAAGGGTTAGATTATAAATTTGTATATACTGTATAATTTCATCTAAAAGACGATCTGTCATGGAATCAAAATCAGCAAAGGTATCATTCTGTAAAATAAAAGAAATAAAAAATAATAACTGTATTTTCTAATGCAGCAATATACATTCTGCATTCAGCCTGAATTCTTATTCCCCAGTGTTTTGATCAACAGCACACAAAGCATCGATACTAACTCTGAATACAAATACTACAGCTAGTTATTATAAATTTTCAAGTCATTTTCTTGTAATATGGAATAAAGTGATAAACATTGTACTGTACTTTCTTCTAATACACCAAAATAAATCTTAACATTATATGCCCAGCCTTACTTCTAAGCTATTCTCTACACTTAAGATTATCTGTAGTGAAACAGAAGACCAAACTGCATATTCAGAATTAAATCACACTTCCCATGAAATAGAGATGAGACAATTACTGCAACAGCAGTCTACATTAATACTGTTTACTCAAAATGAAACAAACAAACAAAATCCTTAAGGCCTTATCCCCAGTTCATAGCTGATTGTCTCAAATGATTAACAATAAGAAATTAAAAGAGATAGGCAAAGCCGGCCTAAAACTTTTCAACACAAGTTCCAAAGGATCTGTGCTAAAATCTGTAGTGTTCAACATATTGGTAAATGATCTGGGAAAGGAAAGAAGGAGATGAAATATCAGTTTGTAGACAAAACTAAATATCCAGAATAATCAAATCTAGAAACCAACCAGAATTTCAGAAGAATCTTATACTACTGCATAGCTGAGTGATAAAATGACAAGAAAAGCAAACCAAAGTTACATAGGGAAAACCAGCCCTAACTGTATATGCAAACAATAATCTATACATCTGTGTTGCATATAATTAGCTATGTTAGGAAAGCAAGGAAAGAAAATAGTAATATAACGTTTTGTCAGTCCATAGTGCACAAGCATCTTAAATGCCCTGTCTAGTTCTGATCATCCGATTTTATATGACAAGAAGTTTCAAGAGGCCAGGGGAAAGTATCATGGATGAACAGAAACTGTTTCACATCTAAGAAGTATTAGTAAGAAATACTAAATGGATTAAGTCTCTTCAGTTGCCTCCTGAGGGAGAAATTATACTTGTTTATAAAATATATGATTAACTGAAGCAGTGAATGAGGATGATTATTGAATATTTTTTCCAAAACAAGCTGTAAGGTAAATGATTTCAATTTCCTTGTTAGCATCTGAATTACTAATGTATATGAACCACAGAATTAATCTCAACTCTATGCTGTGGATACAGAAGTAAAAACATTCAAAAAGAATCAGCCAACATTAAGGAGAAAGGTCTGTCAGTAGCTATTAGGCTCAGTGGTCTCAGTGGAATTCATAAATCAGAAAGTCTCACAGCTGCTGAATGATATAAACTATAGGGCTAGAGAAGAGAAAGCCTGGCTTGGTGCCTGTCCAGCCTGTTTCACAAAGCATCCCAGCAGCTACTGCCAGAAAAATGCTACTGCACTAAATGAAGCTTTTCTTTGAGCCATTGATGAGACTTTGTTCTAGTTCATCTCTGAAGTATGTCTAATACAATATGTAACACATATACAGACAAAAAGTAAAAATTTGTCTTCTGTGCTTTGTCAAGTTAACTTCATCAGAAAATAATAAAATTCACAAAAGTTTAACAGAAGAGGTAATTTGATATAGTTTCAGTGTTATGATGTAGATCTTGCAGCATGCTGACAAAAGAACGAGACAGGTATTTTGTACTTCTCAGAACCTCTGAAATAACACATCTCCCTTCTTGCCACACCAGTTTTAACTATTACCATTTTTACCACTAGTATTGAGTATGTTTTATCCACAATCCAAACTGCTTATGCTGAGAACTTGGGATCCTGACACAGTACACACAACAAAATGGTAGCAACAAATGTTACCCCTTAAAATATTTACCTTCAATACCATACAAGATTTTGTAATTACTTTGACACAAGCCACAGATCAAATAATGGACTCCATAAGAATTCAATAAATATACACAAAATGTGGTAAACACAATAGTGCCATTAAATAAACATGTCTGAAAATTTACACTGTTTATAGCTTTACAAAAATTCTTTTTTAGTTGGCAAATACCTGATTCCTTTCAGACATAAGAAATTCAATTCTTCCTCCAGGCAGCCCTAGCTCAATATAAGTCTTCACTAATCTTAGATCTGCGCTGTTCCCTTCAAAAGAAAAACAAACAAGCGTTAGATTCTGCAAAGTTAACTTGAAATAAAAGCACTCAGAATACTGAAATGAATCTCTGGCAGAACTTTATATTTAAACAGAGCTAATGATATTCTCAGCCCTAATTAAAATTCAATTAGACTTTGAAAGATAAACTACAATGTCAAATTAAGTGACAAAATGGTCTATCAAAATTACATTCAATGCAAACACTTTTTAAAAAGCAAGGATGTTGGAAGTTGTGTTTGATTTTGCCTTAGCATCCAACCGATACGTAGCACTGTGAACATTACATTCTTAGAAACCTAATTAATTTTGATAAAGTCAATTAAAGAACTCAAATCTAGCTTAAAAAAATCAGTGAAGGAGCATTTTCATAAAATGAAAAGGCGGAGTGAACTGTCAGCAGATAAAGATACTTTTAGACTGGTACCCAAGACAACAAATGCTAGTTTAACTAGCATCCTGAAGATTTTTCCACATCAATAATCATGGATGCTTTTGAAGAAAGAGTACCCTTTCTGCCTTAATTAGCGAACAGGATTATTTATATCTGTCGTTTATAGGAAATAGCTTGTATAAGCTCATTGTTTCGTAAGAAAATTCTAACTATGTGGACTTTCCTAAGGATTCAAACACATTTTTTTTTTTTTAACAACAGACTTCTTGATTAACTTTGTGCCAGTTCTACATACAATAGCACTTGAATATCTACACTAGTAAGAGGGAATACCTCTGAGCCCTATTTAGAAGTACTTAACAAAGGCTGCTTTCTGCCCAACAGAGGAAAGATAAACTATGTTGTTATTTTATTTTTTTTAACTTAGGAATTTGAAAAATGAAGAAGGTGCCTGTGCAGTGCTGGTGCAGCCCAATACTTCATTCTACTGCCCTCTTGTGCTTCCTTACACTGTTAACTTAAGAAGTGTCTTAACCCACAAAAACTGGAGGGGATATTATTTCTTAGAAGGTGTATATGCTTTGAATTAAAAGCAGCTTGAATATATTCAAGCTATTTAAACTTCAAAACCCTTTCAATTAGCAAGAGATTTTCTCAATTCTACCACAGTAGAATCTTTGTCCTTGGAAATATTCAAAATCCCAACTGGGCTGCATCCTGGGCAACCTGCTACGAGTGACACTTCCCTGCTTTGAGCAGGGAAGTTGAATAAGACCATCTTCAGTGATCCCTTTCACCCTCAACCACTGCGATTCAGTGACCTAACCTTTTAAAACCTTATAAACATTTTACTGCATTTTACATATACTATTTCTTTTTCCTAACACGATACACATATTTCATTTCCCTTGACAACATAGCAATTCTAAAGAAAACAATTTTGTCAGTAACTCCATTCTACCATTCTCCATTATTACTACAACACAGACAAATTCCTTTATGACATAAACAATTGAAAGATGCACCTAGTGTGAACTATGGCATGAAATAGATTTATGTGCAAGGAAGTTTTATTAAAGACAGAGAATTCTTAATTTAAAAGACTATGGAATATGTTGTCAAATGTAGCAGTACAGTGTCAGATTCCCATTTCCCTCCAGTGAACCTATTTCAGGTGTTCAGTTCAGAGCTGGAATAACCAAAGCTAAATCTCACTGGTAATCTGAACTGCTATCTGGCACAGCATCATGTTTTCCAGCATACCATCTAGGCCATGGACACAGACTATAAGATGTATTCCTTCTTCTGAACACTCATCCTCTTCCATACTGAAATAAGGTATTGAAGAAGCCAGCTTGAAAACATCACTGTACATAAATCCAGGAAGTTTAAGCTGCCTCAATTCTTCTTTAGCTTGTAGGAAACTGGAACAAAAAAATACTTATTAGACATTTACTATTGCTAGATAAATGTGGGGTCTTCCAAGATAGTTTTTTACTGACATTTCTTTGTATTCTATGTAATTAATATGGAGGAAAATATATTTATTAAGCAAATTCCTCAAAACATTTTTACTGCAGATTCCTACAGCCCCTTTTCCTCTGTAAAAAAAAACCATCTCAAGCGCTACTCTCTTCACTCCTTTGACCATCTCTGCAAGCTCTCAAGTATTTCTGAAACTACTGAAGATTCTGGGTTCACTGTGGCCTTGAGCAAACAACAGCTTTGTTTACACAGAGTAACAAAATTATAGCATTATAAGTAATCAGAAGTCAAGGTTAAGATTTTCGCTGACTTTTGATAATTCTTGCCAAACCCATTTCTTAGGTCAGCAGAGAGCTGGAGTCAGTGCTGTAATGTCTCACCATAAAGTCCCTTTGGTAGCCTGAATAACTGATACTTGCTTCTGAAACAGCCAAATCTAAACTTCTGATCTTTTACATATTATATGAAGGCATACATGGTAAGGTTTTTAATAGCTGAGATCCTCACATGCTAGGAGCTTATGTTCTTCCCTTTCTTACCTTTCCCTTAGTTTTTGTGTATGACCTTCCTAATTGCATATCAGTTTCCCTGCAGCACATAAAGCTTTATGCTTTCTTATGCTTCCTTAATCCACCTATTCTGCATGATCCCTCACAGCGTCATGCTGTACCCCATCCCCTTCTGCGGGCTCACTGTTTCCCTCCCATTCTACTTTTTGTTCTCTGTTTTCCCAGCTTTATCTTTAGCTCATTTCCCACTAACTGGCAGGAGCAGGCTTCAATGAAGTCAAGCTGAGCAGAAACCACTGCTGGCAGCTGCTCTTATCACTCTGCAACAGAAGCTACTCGAGTTTGTACTCAAGGCATGTTTTCTGAACTGAACATACCAAGGTTGGTTCTTTATGGAGCAGATCATACCCTCTGGATTCACAGTTATCTCACGTTCCAGGGGACTCTGCTTTTCCCAAGGCCAAGTCCTTGATTTTATTCTGAGTTCACTTTCATTGTTACAGAACCACCTAAGTAGTCTTTTCTCTTCCTGTCTCCCATTCCACAGCAGTACCCACTGTAACATATTCAGAAGCTACATTTCTGGCCACTTCTAACCTGTTTCCCTCCACCTGACTGCTCAATCCTGTTCTCAGCTGCTTTTCACAAACTATCTGGTTTTTTATCTCTTCTGCCTGCTCAGCATTTATTTCTACCTCTCTTAAATTTTCTTCTCTCTCATAGCAACATTTTACTTCCAATACAACACATAAGCTGCTGCTTCCCGTGTTCATTTAGCAGCAGGGCATTATCAGGGAAACGCCTATATTTACAGCAAGAAGAGGTACAATCTGGGATCCCTGACGTTCCTCTAAATTCGGCTTTCCTAGTATCGAAACTGCAGTGTAATTTGGAGCACTGTGGTCTCCGAGGTGTTACATTTTTGATATTTGAAGTTAAGATTTAAAAATAAGGCCACTACTGTAGCTTGCATTATACATTTGCTTCACTTCACTAATCAGATGGACAACCAGTTACACAGTGGTTTTGGGTTTATGTTTTTAAAGTCAAAGCATATTTTCCCAAGCTTGCTATTTTAACAATTTCCATTTCATAAAACACCATTTTTTATGCTCTGTAGCCTTTACAATATCATTCTTCAGCTGAATGATTATTTTTTAAACATAACAAAGAAAAATCCTGTTTTGCTTGTTTCTCAAACCACATGAAATTACAAGATAACTGATAGAAGGAGTTCAGTGCTAAGATACTTTTTATCTGAACATCTAGAACATGCTGTTACTTGAGCATGCAGAATCCACAAGCCACAGTTCTAGGGGCATTCTACAGCCCAACCATGATTCTTTTTCCCTTCTGTAGTATATTAACATAATTTCTAAAAGTAAAAAGCTTGTTTAAAAAAATCACTTACGCTAACATTTGAGGTTTTGGGGAGCTTTCATACCAGGAAACAGCTGAAGCTGAGCTGTAGGATGTGCTGCCTGGCTGTTGTGTAATTGCATCAGATTTATTCTTTGAAGAAGTGATAACATTGCACGGAGAGTCTCTCAGAGAAGAAGGGAAAGATAGACAACCAGGAGTACAGACAGGGGGCACAGTCATTATGTCTTGGAGGTGTCCACTGTCAATCATTTCAGATCTCAGGCCTCTCTCTTCTGCTAAGCCATGATCCTGGTCAGCACTGCAAGCTCCGTCTGATGTACTATAATCTGTTTCTTCGTAATACCCATTTTCGATCATTTCTTGATCCTCCTCTTCTTCCTCATCTTCTTGGGAAGAACAAATAATTTGCTTTTCATATGCTTCCTTTTGAGGGCTAACAGGATTGCTGTTGTCCGTAGGCCAAATATCTGAAATATCTGTGCTGCTTCGAGAGCCAAAATAGTTTTCAACAAGCCCTTGCTTTACCATGTCAGCACTACCAGCTGGAGAAGGATTATCTGTACCAGTTTCACTTTTAGCTACTGACAGTTCTTCAGTTGTGCCCTTTAGTTCTAAAGGCTCGTTATGTTTTCCTTTGCTTGTTTTTTCAACCTCGTACACTGCATTTACAGATGAAGAACCTGAAACAGCAGATGGCTCACCCATACCAGTCGTTTCCAAACACAACTTAACTGTTTCTTCTGCAGCTCTAGGATGCCTTTCAAGGTCCTGAGAATCCTTACAGGTTGTGCCAGGGCCTGTTTGTGGGCTGTAACTTTTCACATTAGTAGGTGTATCCTCATCTGAAACAACCAAGTGCGACAGATCTTTTTTTCCTGAGAGTGAGGAATGTATAGACAGAGTTTTGTTATCCAAGTGCTCTGAAAATGCAACACGCTGTTCCTGCAAATTGGTGTTTGATGTTTTACTGTCATCACATTTTGGCAAGTCAATTGCTCCTAGATGCAATACCGTTTTGCTGTCACTTAGCTGGCATTCAGGTACGACGGATATCTTTGAATTCTCATCAGGTGACAGTTCATCATCATCTGAAGGCAGTGAATTTATGGATGTCAGGGATGACTGTATTTCACTTACAGCACTTGTACTCTCAGTGCAATGGCTTTCTATTGTGTTTTTTATAGCACAGTCTGGTTTTAGTAAAGGCTGAGGAAACACTCTCTCACCATTGTACGCACTTTGTCCATGAATATGTTCAAAAACATGATCAGGGTTGGGGTGAGTTGCGAAAGAACTTGGTTCACTTTCTACACCTGAATCTGAAAACCTAGAAGAGGCATACGTCACACTCACATCTGGTAATTTTGCCATGTCTCCACTTGTAGGTAGTTGACTTTCTTTGATTGAAAGAGTAGGTGGATTACTTTTCATTTTTGCCAAGACATCACTGGTATGCTGACAGTTTCTCTCATGGACCTCTTCCTTTTCAAGCATGGGTTCCCGTTCTGCCAAATTCAATTTATTTCCACATTCTGAAGACTGAATACTGGGCGTCAGCAAATTCTCTTCGTGCACTCCATCTTGCGGAAACTCAGCCCATGATCCAGTGTGAGCCACTCCTTTCTCCTCTTCATAAAGATTCTTATTATGTGGTTTGACCTCGATTGTCTTGACTCCTGAGGAAGCTGGCTGACCTCCTTGACAACCTTCAAGTGTAGCTCTGTGTTGTAAAGCACCATCTGCTTGAATACCTCCAGAACCTGTCTGGGAAACAGTCGGTCTATCAAAAATTGCCTCATTTTCACAGTGCACAGGACTAGTTGGACCTGGTTGGTCATCTTCAATCTTGGCTACCTTTTCCTCAGATGGCAAAACTGGAAATTCTCTTTGATTTATTTGCCTGATGCAGGCCTTTGTATCACAAGGAACTCCACCTGCTGCAGGGTCCAGCCCTTCATTAGCATTGTATGAAGGCCTGCCTTCTGGCCTTCTACAGGCATCTTCCAGTGCTGCACTTACCAAACATTTGTATCCCACTAAGACCACCGAGTCCTTTGCGGTCTGTTTTATGACTTTTTTTGTATTTTCAGGTTTCATTGTTTTCATGAGCTTAGTAACCTTAACTTTGGATTTATTTGTATCTTCACCTTTGCCTTTCAAAGTTTTTGTTAGCATCTTTTCAGTTTCTGAATGCCAGGAGATGGAGGGACCTGCAGGTCTAATTTTCAGTTCTGGGCTAGTAAAACCAGCAACAAAACCTTCTTCAGCTTCAAATTTATCCAGTTTATTGGACTCTGCCCTTGGAAGACTCTGAGCTACCAACCAGGGTACATCCAGATCTTTCACAAAAAAGAGGGGAAAAAAGGAAAAGAGAAAGGATGTTTACAATAAGATTAAGCAGATAACTGATGCTATAAAACACTAGCAATTACAGAATTTTACACATCCTCAAAACTCAAGTTAAACCCCATACCCTATCAAATAAATGTAGTCCTTTAAAGCCAGCAAGAAATTTATAGAAAAATATGCAAGTTTTACATAATTTTTGCTCATTTCTTCAAAAAGGAAACTGTACTGTGAGGTATGTTTACCTTCAGTAATTGAATCTAAATACCGATCTTCAAAGATAATAGGCAAGGAGTTCATATCTCCATCTAGTTCACTGCATTCAATAGGGAGGGGTGGAAGAGAACTGCAGAAGGAAGTGTTTTTGATAGCTGCACACATCTGTAGATGACTTTGAGCACTGAAAAAAAGCAGTCCTCTATGAAAACAACTATTTGTGTTTACATTAACAGAAATTTCCAATAGTTTAATTCCTTTTCGTCGAAACTTTTCTACTAATTAACAATTAATAGCTTGATTATTTAATAACTTCTTACATAACTTTCAGTACTTTAAATCTATATTGAGAACATAAGTTTCTCTTGAATCTTTTTTATATTTTTGCAATGCTTCTTCTACACAACACAAACTACAGAGTAACAGTACTACATGCTATATACTGTGGAATTCCAAAGGCTACTCACTGTAGTTCTTGAAAGGCAAGAGCAGCTTGCCTAGGATGCTCAAAACAAAAGAATGCTTCAGCAAATCTGCGCACCTGCAAGATTCAAATGAAGTTAGAGCTTATTTCACATTACAAATAATTTAAAAAAAATCACCAGTATTCCTATGCATCAGTGTATCATTTGTATGTATAATACAGACTTTTTTTTTAATATCTGTTCATTCTGGGTGGGTGCCACAGACAAGAGTAGTGACTGAAACTAGAATTTTAATTTGTGCTCTGGATAACTGGGAATTATATTAGATTCAACTGCCTGCTGAAAACTTGATTTCCAATAAATCAATCATCCAAATCAGGCTCACCTGAAACAGTAACACACAAAAATATTATGGGAAATTTCAATGAGAAGAAAGGAAATGACTGTTCAGCTGACACTTCTGAATGAGCCTCAGGATTACCTGCTGAAGCAGAAACCCATTAGATATCCTTGCAGTCTCAAAATACAGAGAAGCAACTTTCCATAAATATTCCCTAGCCCACAGTAAACTACTGTGCAAAAGAATCTTTTATTTGCAAAGATCTTGGCTGGAAATGATGAAGACAGTAACAGAATGTACATTAATTATAAGCATTGTATTCAAGACTTAATTGTATGCCTGAGGTCAATAAACAATACGATACTGAACTGGTATTTAATAAGATAGGGGAGCATATTCTTTCACCATCAAATGTGTTAAACCATCAACATTTTACCATCAAATACGTGCTCAAATAAAGAGTGTGAATTATACAGCAATTTACTACAAATGAAAACATAATCAATGTCATGAAAATGCAGTATCTAGAAACTCCAAAGGTTTTGTAAGATGAGATTTCTCACATTTCCAATATTATATATAAATATGAATTCAATCTATATGCATTTTATTCTTACAACTGCCAAATTACCTGCATCCAAAAAAAAGCAAGTTAAAGAGAATGTGTTGTGCAATGGTTGTTGGCAACAGCTTGTTCATTAACATTAATTTGTTTGTATCAATTAAAACAAAATTTCTGTTCCACTTAGAGATTCACATATGTTAGTCTACTGAATCAATAATTTATTTACTAACTACTTCCTTGCCTCCTACTCCTTTATTTCTTCAATATACTCTGGGTCTTTTACTTAAGTTACGGAACTTCCCGAACAGACTGTGGGAGTTTTCAATGTGAAGCTGGCATCAGATCTTGTTCAGTTCCCTCAGCTCTTTCACTCAGAGCTGCAGCCAGCATCTGCATCCACCCTGAGGACAAATATGGCTCTACAAAAATCTCGTGCATGAACTGGCAAACATCAGACTTTCAGGATCACATTAATTTTGTCCATACATGCACACTTGCAAGAGAGTTAATTTTCCTTCCTGATACACTGCCCAGTATACTTTTAGAGAGTACCATATGGGTTAACTTTAAGTTCTGTAGCTTCTACTCTTTTCTTTTTTCTCAATACAAGAAGAACTTGGAAAAAAAACTGTTCCAAGATGCTTTAGAAATAAATCCAACCCCAAATCACAAATATTTAGCCCCCAATTTCTAACCTGCACTAGAAGGTGAAATTCCTGTCCCAACCTCCCAGAATTTAATTTACTGTATTACATGAAATTAATCTCAGTCATAACATCATCTCTGAATAGTCATGCAAAATGCTTTAAGTAAAAGGAAAATATTAAATTTAACACTTTCTTGTAAATGCAATTTCCACTCTCACCAGAACTCAATTTGCTTTTCATCAGACTTTGTTGTTAGGAAGTAATTTGCTGCATTTTCTCACCTGGGTTTTCTAAACAGACATCTACCTTGCAAATGTGTGATTTTGTCAGAGCTAATCACCAACCTTTCCCCCAGAAAGGGGGGACTGTTACACAATAGACTTAACAGATAATTTTACCTCTTAAAAATTGGATGTTAGAACAATTGATCATGGAGAGTGGACATTATTGTTCTAAATTAAGCAATTTAAAAATTAATTGAAGAGCCTAATCAATCAGGCAATAGTTACAGGAACCTTGCCAAATTAGTTGATGTGTGTGGTATATGTCAAGAAAGCAAGCAAAATAGTTTTGAGTTTATATGTGAGCACTTTACCACATAAAGTAACTAGAGTTATATGGAGACTAGATCTTTAGAATTCTGCACTCACTCAAACAGAAGAGGAAGGCTTTTTTTTCATTTGCAATAAAATCCATTTGTATTTTTTTAGGTAATTTCAGTGCTTTTGAAGAAAATGTCGTTACCAGCCCCAGACAGGTGCAAGTAGAATATAGCAACAGTGTAAAACTAGTTGAAAGTAAGCTTCAAAAGCACCTAAGTCTTTCTTAATGAGTGAAAAAAATGTCAATCAACAGTAGTTTATTATGCTTAATCGGTGCTTAACTTATTGAAGGACAAGGCACTTGCTAGGACACTGTTAAACAGGCTCTGGACATCCAGAACAACTGCCAGCTGTGATAGTGACAACAGGCACTGCTGACTTGGGCTGACTCCACAAGGACTCTGCAGGAGGAAATTGCAGCTGCTACTCCTAATCCCTACAGACTTCTCAAAAGCATGGATTTTATGGTGTCCCAATGTAAATAAACAAACTGTCTATAAAAACTGCTGTGGAATACATATTGCATCTCTGCATATTTATGAATAGCAGTCAGAGATCTTAGTTTTCAGCTCTCCTATTTTAGGACTAATCAAACTAAAAGAAATAATTTTTGAAGAGTATGTTCAGACCTACCAGAAGATGTCACTACAGAACAAAGAGATGAACTAGTTTAGTGTTCAAATTACACTATAAATATAAAATTACATAGATTTGCAAAGTACTCATACAAACTCATCCTATCTTGGAGTGCAGAAAACAAATGTCCATTTAAAAATTAAGTAATATCACATTGCTGGTTCTAAGTTGGCTCAGGTAAAAATCCCTTCTCAATGGTGTATTATGCAATTCTTACAGTCAGCCTGCTTGCTTTTTGCTATCAGGCCCTAAATAATAACATTATTTTAGGATTACCCATGTCTTGCATCTCCTCTTGAGTCTTTGACAGATCCCAGAGTATCCATAAAGTACAGTGACAGATAACAAAAGGAGTGAGCAGCATAACAGCAACCCAAAAGGACAGAGGTTATGCAGATGTGAAATCAAAATATAGAAAGAGAACTCCTACTACAATTTTTTTCAAACTGGAAAACATCACAAAAATACTTTCAATATGTGCAATATCTCAAATCCCACAGTACAATTAAATACTTCGATTTATAGTCCCTAAAATAATTGCAGTAAAACGCAATAATTAAGGCATTTATGAGCTAAGGAGGATGTCTTACCTCACAGATTTTAAAAGAACCATATTTAAGAAGATAAATACATAATCATTAGCAGTGTCTTTTCCAGAGCAGTAAAAATTAATATATTAATTCCTCCTTTGGTTTTATTAAATATAAATTTGTACAAACACTAACATACCAGGACCTGAATGCAAGTGCAGGTGAAATGAAACAGTATTTTTGTTTCATACTTTACCAGTTAACTTGAGGGATTCCAGAATTTATATGAAAAGCACAGAAGGTAAGTAAGATTCATAGACAGACAATAAAATGATCCCTTTCCTATGGCTAGCACATCAAACAAATAAATAACCCTTGCATTCTTTCTGAAAGATTCCATTTATTCTCCAGAATAGGCTATTTCCACAACCACGACTTCCTCACTAATCAATGTGATTTATCAAGTAAGAGTAATACTTTAGTTCATACTTGAATATATTTCACCATGGGAACAGCACTGCTGTAGTTCTGCTTGCAGAGAGCCCACAGCAATTGCACACACCCATAGACAGACCAATGACACTGTAATGTGTTTGTACACACACACACGCATACCCACATGCCAGATCATTTCACATATATTTCTTCTATAAAATCGCACGTAAGAAATTTCTCAAAACGTATTAATATTAAAAATTCTTAATTAAGAAGGAAATACACTTTGTTTATGATGTAAGCAGGCAGCCTAAATGCAGCAGAGAAGTAAAACGTAGGGTTGGGCACTAGACGTGGCTCCCACAGAAAAGTACATTAGTCTGCACAAATAAATCTTATTCCACACATTGCAATCTGAACTGCATTTACTTCTGAACTGCATTTATTATTCAAAAGAACAGTGAATTACTTGGTTCATAAACATAAATAATATGTTTTATGCATTATATTCTAACGACATACATTATACACAAGGTAACAAATGCAATGCAACAGCTCCCTTTACAATTCCAACCAGCTTTCCCAAATAAAAATAGAAAACTGATAATCTGGAGTCTCATTTTGATACACATTTCCATAACAATGTGTCCCAGTAAGCATATGAAGGTGCCCGAGTCAATACTTACTCTTAACGTGTGATGCTCTTGTGCTAGCAAAGCTGTGACCTCCTCTTGTAAGGTAATGACCTCCAGAAACTGCCCCCAGAGAGCCATCAGAAGTGAGCAAAGCTGAGCAAGATTCATGTTTATAAGTTCCGCCAGTTCATCGGGATTTTCTATTTTCTGAAATCAGGAAAAAATATTTACATGATTCACTGATGAAATCATAATGCACAGACAGGAATAAAAAACCCATATACTTTATCTTAGTGAAAATTTTAATTTAAAAGGCAACTTCCAAATGAGAACTGTTTCGACTAAGTATCAGAACTGGATCAACCTATGTTACAACAGTAATACATTATATTGTATTAAATATTATCCAATTGCTTTTTAGAATTAGGACTCCTGACCAAAAATTAAAGCAATACTTTCATTTATGGTAAAGATAACTGAGTTCAACTGTTGTATTTTCTAATATATAACAACACTGTGTGCCTGAAAGGAAGAGGAACTGGGAAACTAAAAATTGACACTTGCTATGTTAGTCTAACTTTGATAAAATCACAAGAATTTAATAATGACATCTCCATTTCAGAATAGTTATAACTCACAATAACCTTTGTAAGATGCTGTATATCTACATACATTTTAAGCATAGTCAGGAAGCAGTGTTATAGCACAGGCTTCCTAGAACCAGATCACACCAAGACAAATTCAGTGTGAAACGATTTTTACTTTCTTTACCACATACTGTAATCCTGTGACACAGTCCCACACCAGCCAGTTGTAGACAGCTAGGCTTATGTTCCCAGACATTTTAGGAAAAAATACAGGTTTTTCAGAAACTCATTGTAGGCGCCCATAAGGCACTGAGGCAAAAAGTTTAAAATGAAAAGACTCAACTCTAGCAATATTACAGAGCTAGTAGAAAAAAGGATTGGAAATACAGAAACACCAACTTAACCAATAATAGGAGAAATGAGAGAAACTTTTGATGAAAACTGTACAAAAGTACAGAAATATGTAAACAGAAAATGTTTATACTTTAGCAAGCTAAGAGAGAAATTAAATAATTCAGAGAACCTAAGTAAAAGTAAAAAATATTTTAATACATAAAGTAAGATTATTAGTTGTCCATAGAGAGCTAGCAGTGCTGAATTTATCTCCAGTTATACAAATTACGTCCTTTAAAAAGCCATATTACATTTTCTTGCAGTTAAACTACTACTGCAGTAACTAAAGGTGAGCCAACTGTTCTTCCAAAGCTGGGCAGATGGCCCACTTGACAGCAAAGCACAGAGAATCTTTCAGAAAGTTTTAGACTAAGAAATCAGTTATTCAGCTGGGACTAGTTCTGACTAAGAAGAGAGATGGGGAGACAGATCTATGCCATTTGAAGTACGCTGTGTTTCCTTGGGAATGTAGGGAAAAGAGGAAAAGGAGACAGCATCAGAACGAGTACGTTCAGATGAGGGGATGACTTGCAGAATCTCCTTTTGAATGTACAGTCTACTACTACCATGTCTTTGTGCCATTGTTATTTGATACCATCAAACCCCAAAAAATCAAATTATAAACACAGAAAATTCAAAATGTGATTTTCATACAAGTAATCCACCTTTCTACAACCTTCAGTTTTATGATACAAAAAGTTACATGGCTACTACTGACACACCAAGCCACCAGATAAACAGTTAAGCTTTGGTGTTAGTTGAGCAATTTCTCTTTGGAGGAAGAGCTGAAATAAGTGCTAGCAAAAAACATACATTCTCTCATTCCTGAAACAAACCGTTTAATACCAAGTAGCATATAAAATCAGCATTCTACTTTTACAGTTTTTCACTCATTTAATACATGAAAAAATCCCTGTACCTTGACTTCTTCACACAATTCTGTAAGACGAATTTCTACATCTATGTTTTCTGGAAAGATGAGAGGACATATCCATGAGTAATGCACTTCCCAAGTTGCAGAGTGAAACCAATTATCTCACAAAACAATTTTAAGACATGAAAAAGAATTCATCAAATAAAACTCAAAGCCATACTAAGTGCCACAGTTAAGTAAATGATAAACTTCCATTAAAATAATTTCATTGCAGTTTCTGAGATTGAGGACAGAACATAATTAAGAAAAAGATTTGCAATTATCATGATTGCTTATGGTGTTACCTTGTCAAGGACAACAATTTTCCATTCAAAAGTAATTCAAAAATACTTTCATTTAGATGATACAGTTTTCAGATTATGCATTCATATCTGCTGCTATTCAGCAGCAATGTAATCATTTAAAACCAAGGTAATACATTCTTCTTCTATCAGATTTTCCAGAGAAACCTTATTCCAATATAATTTTTCTAAATGCGTATTATTTACAAGCTACATGAATATAAATAAGAAGTATTTAATTGTATGAGGAATTATTTTTAAGTCAAATAAAACTGTTCTTTAAGTGATCTTTCTCTCAGTGGCTCAATGTTAAGAGCAAATCAATCTAACACAGTATGGCAGCTTAAACTGGATCTGAACCTTGAATGACTCATTTATGAAGAAAATAGATTTGGTCCTTCATGTAGATGTTTCACCTTGTTAAACAGCCCAGTTTACTTCAGGAGATTTGATAAATCAAAGAATAATTTGGTGTTATGTTTAATTTCCTTCTGCATCTGAAGCACAAGTAAGGGAACAATTCATAAACTCTAAAATAGCCTGTAACAAGTATTTGTATTTCATTTTTGAAACACAGTATTAGGACAAAAATGTTCAATATTTCTTGAAAACACACAGCAACAAAATATGTCTTGAAATCCCCCACAGTAACTTCAGGGTATGGATAATGAACAAAGGTTTACAAAACAGCAACAATGTGTATACTCAACTTCTCTTTGAATTATGTTACCTATACTTGTTAAGTATATATTGATTTTCAACTAAATAACATTCATCATACTTAGGTTTGAACTTAATGCCACACAAATTAATTCACACAACTCAAAGTTCTGAGAAAAAAAGCAAATTGCAGAAATGTACGACGTTCTCAGAAACATTAGTTTACAAAAGTTGTTGAAAGAAACTACATATACCTTTTGCTAAATAGTACTTGATAACTATTCTGAAAATACATGAAAATATTTTAAGAAATGATACTGCTTGTGGTGTGGCCACACACATTTTGCCATTAGTGAAAAAAATAAATAGTTTACTTATGACACAATACTGATTGTTTGTCACACTTCAATTGAGAATAGGCTTGCTGAACAAGATTTAAAACTCTGAAATCTAAAATCATTATGGAAAATCCTAAACTATATTAATATCCCAATACTCTATTAAAAAAGAGAAGACAGAATAGAGCTAATACAACACAAAAGGAAATTAAGCACTCACACTCTACAACATTAACATTCATCCAGCAAATATCTGATGCAATTTTGCTGGCTCTGCTAAAAATAAGTTTTTTCCTTTTTACAGTAAAACCAAAACACAGTTATAGATGATTAAGCTGGTGACCTACTATGAGACTGAACTGCCATTATATCCTTTTCTCAACAGAATCTTCCTTGTGCTTAAACAGCACTGTGATCTTTTGTCCAGCACCAGGCCCACACTGACACTCTCCAAAGGGAGAATTGGCCATGTAGATATGGACAAATGCACACTAAGCACTGATCATGCCTCGTGTAGTGTTTGGAAGAATTAAGTCTTAAGATACCTGAAGCAACCGGAAAGATTTCTCAGGAAGATAATTATCTAAAAAACATAAAAGAGTCTGTGTTGCATTAAATTAAGCTATAATTTTAAGCTATTTTTAAAATGTTGATAACTGACTGAACTTCCAATCATTTTTGTTTGGTAAAGAAGACCAACACTAAACCAAAAACCAGCAATGATGTCTCATTTTATCATCTATACTCAGCCTAGAAGTAAGTAGATCAATTCTGCAGACTTCAGAGTTCAACATATGTTCACTATGGCTGAATATTGAAACTATTTCTTTCTACAAATGATGTAACATTTTATATTATTAATAAGAATATAATATTTTATAGTATCAATAAAAATCTGAGGGATTATATCACCTGCTTTGGAAACATACCTAGGTAGGCGAATCTCTGGGTTCGTGGATATTTTCTTCTGAGAAGGCGTTCATAAAGGACCTGCATGCTGGCCTTGGCTAGTTACAGGGATTGTACACACATGACTAGTTACTACACTCCTTTTTTCACCTGTGATTTATTATTTGCCTTAAAGTTAGTAAAAGAGCTTATTGCTAGCCTAGCAATTAGTGCAGTTAGATCAGTACATGAAAACATATAATTTTAGTGTAGTTTCTAGATTAAGTATCACTTGTGATACACATTAATGTAGCATTTTTGATTTCCTGAAACCAGTAATATTTAAATGCTCAATTACAGTTACTGAGTCCAACAGATGTCTGCACATGCTTCTGTAAAATCAGTGTCTTGTGTTAAAATTATGACAGAGCAATAGCAAAGCAAACAGAAGAAACAAAATTAAAGAGATAATAATTTTATCTTAAACAAAAGAGTGGTGATTCTGAAGTTTAAACAGGCCTGGATATTCTCTTCTGCAACGCCCATTTAAACTTCACAGATAAAATATCCACTATAAAATAGCTCATTTATTTTAAAAATTAAAAAAAAGGTGCAAATTACAAGTGTGTATTTTGTGAAGTCCAGTGAGCCTCTATTTCTTTATACACATTACAGAAACATAGCTTTTCTTTGTTAACTGTTGATGGATTTTAGAAACATTAGAGTTAATGGTAGGTATTAATTATTTTTCAGGAGCAAAATGTGAGTAATAATTAATGTTTACATTATTAGTACTTTTTATTATATCAATTGTACCAATCAATGTATATACAAAATAACTGAAATAAATGAAAAAGATATTTATAAATACGAAAAAACAAAGTAATTCTAGCAGAGACTTAAAATAATAAAAATAAAAAATTAAACCCACAGGAAACAAACTGTCAGTAGAATATGTACAATGAATATTAAATCTAAGTTGTAATTTTCTCTTCAGATATTTATTTTGAGCATTTCTGTTCAAAACTGCATTCTTAAAGGTACACTAAATTACCCACAGAGATGAGAAAAGGTCTGATTCGAGTTCCACTAAAGTTTATGACTGGTTTTGGTCACTTCAATGAGGTTGAAAGATAAAACCCAACATTGCATTGCAGGTATGCAACTCAATGGCAGCTTTTTTCTATTACATAGATACATATTTTGAAGGAATGTTTTAGGGGAACTGAAGATCATATCTGAAACATGTAAGTATCAAGATTTAGTCTAAGCCTACCCTTAGAACAACAATAGTGCCATCAGACTCAATATACTGAGCCAGTAAAGGAAATCCAGAGAATGGCAACAAAACTGGTGAAGGGTCTGGAGCACAAGTCCTGTGACTAGCAGCTGAGGGAGCTGGGGGTGTTTAGCCTGGAGGAGGCCCAGGGGGGATCTTACTGCTCTTCTGCAGCTGCCTGAAAGGAGAGTGTAGCCAAGTGAGGGTTGGTCTCTTCTCCCAGGTAACAAGTGACACAGCAAGAGGAAATGGTCTCAAGTTGTACTAGAGAAGGTTTAGACTGGATATTAGGAAAAAATTCTTCACTGAAAGGGTGGTCCATTGGAAAGGGCTGCCCAGGGAAATGGTAGAGCCACCATCCCTAGAAGCACTCTAAAGGCATGTGGATGTGGCACTTGGAGATGTGGTTTAGTGGTGAACATGGTGGTGCTAGGTTAATGATTTAAAGACCTCATGATCTTTAGAGGTCTTTTCCAACATAAATGACCCTATAATTCTATGATTTGGGGAAAAGCACATTTTGACCTTAAAAGGAAGTTGAGTCATTCCTTTAATAAGGTGTTTCCCTCCATATCAAGATAAACATAACTGTCGGAGAAATGTAGCAGTAACTGTAACAGTATTTTACCTC
Organism: Dasyornis broadbenti; assembly: GCA_013397935.1. Lineage (NCBI taxonomy): Eukaryota > Metazoa > Chordata > Aves > Passeriformes > Dasyornithidae > Dasyornis > Dasyornis broadbenti. Next base: position 1,031,746 of record VZRN01003662.1, on the reverse strand, counting down.
TATAAAGAAAACACCTCTGTTTCTAGTATTTTTCTATGCACGGATTTGTAATACACTCCCAGATTTTTTTTCCCCAAAAAATAGCTTTGTATTTTGTAATATACAAGTGAAACATTCTGTCTTTGAATCACTAACTGACCACATCACATTTTTAAAATATCTTTCATATTTCAGTGACCAACCTTACTGTTTCACTATGCTTAGTTTTGACACTGGTAAAATTAAACAATACAAAAATCAATAAATACTGCCTACAATCCATAAAAATTCCAAAAGATCTTGTTTGTTTGTTTTAAATAGAACATGACTTAAAAAACGTATATGCTTGCTGAGGAAAGAGTCTAAATCATTCTTTACAATGCCAGCCTATTCTCCTTTTTAACTTCCACTATGCTTCTAGTTCACAAATCAAGGCTAGGCTCTCTAATATATCTGCATTTTACAGAAAAGTAACGTACATGTACATTTCCATACATTACATGTATTACTTTCATAGTTACTTTTATCATATGTGGTTGGTTAGAAGTCTTCATGGCAACCAAGTCTGTTTAAAAAGTTAAACAACAAACTGAGCCAGCAGGAATTTTTTCTTGTAGGTCTTTTTTCATTTAAGTTTCCAGTGAAATATTCTTCTCAAAGCTTACAGAATTATAATTTTTCTACAAATATACAGTGTTTCCTTATAACAAACAAAGAAGTGCAGTGTGCTACTTAGATTAAGAGCTTCTCTAACTTTCTCACCACTAACCACTGTGATTTGAAACAACAGCACAAATCAAGACCAAGTAGTAAAAATGTATTTGCATAGATTTAGGCTGTTATCTCCTTATTTTATTAGAGATCTGACTTGTTTCTTTTTTATTTTTTCTTCATATATTTCAGATCAATTTAAGCAAAAATATTTTAGATATAAAAGACATATGCAATCAATGACATTTAGTCCAGAAGAGGTGTATTCTCAATAATCATTGACAAGAAAGTGATACATTTTATGAAATTGAACATACCTAGTTCAATTCGGTGAGAAGAGGGGAGCTCCTTTGTTACCGTAATGAAATACCTATGCAACCCTTTGAAAGCAAGCAGCAAAGTGGCACAAAGCGTATAGTGGAAATTATAAGCATGGCTGAGGAAAGATTCTGAAACAACAAAACTGCAACCCTAAAATAAAGAAGAAAAGGCACATATTAATTTTGTACAATAAATGAAGTATTAGGAGAATGACTAAAAAGATAAGCAATTGCCTCTTTTCATAAACTTGATCCACATTTTTGTGATTTTCAATGGATTGCAAGACATTTAAAAAGAAGGTTAAATACTTAATATTGTGAGATTTCCATTTGTACGTTCCTGAAGTATGCAACATAGCCTTTTGGAACAATTTTTCTCATTTCCCCAATCACATGGCACCCCAAAATAACTCTAACAAAATTCATTCTTTATCAAGTAATATTCCTGCAGAAAAGATAAAATTCACACCACCCAACAGAATACAAATAAAATCTTAAACTGATATATTCTTACATCTGCTGATAACTGTCTTGTGTAGTTATTGCCGAAGACCACACTTTCAAGAGAAGGGATCACAGAGTCCCTGTTTTGTGCTGGTGCATTCCTGTTCAGCCATGTGTTCTTCACTGGGCGAGGAAAACTGCAAAAAGCACAAATTAATTGATAATCTGAACATACTGTTCCTAATTACTTTCAATGCAAACTTCAATTAATTTAAACAATATTCCTGAAAGTTTAAGCCAGAAGGATAAATTTTGAACTGTAACAGGTATGAAACATTCATTTTCAACGAATTTAGCTGTGAGGACTTAACATCTTAAAAGTGGAGCAGTAGCAAGAAGTTGAAAGCTGTCACACAAACTGACACTGCTTTTTTTTTCTGAAGGATGCCTGACCTCTGCCTGCTGGGGAAAAAGGATATCCTATCCTGAACCCCTGGAAGAACAGAGCATCTTGCAACAGTAGCCTTGTGATGACAACTAGGAAAGATGAATGAAAATGAATGAACGCAGTAAGTGGGAACTATCAGATAACAGGCAGAAATAAGCAATTACAGGTTAATAAAAAAGTGTAGATTATACAGGACTCCAGGGCTGTAGCCAAGTGGAATTATCTCCTCTCTTTCAAAGGAAGTGTTAACACTGGTTGTTCCCAAGAGAAGGTGAATCTGAGTGCTACTCAGAAGGAAACACTCAAAAAGTGACCAGCCTTAGGAAAGGAAGAGGTGCCAATAATGTGAACATGATCCAAACAGAAGAGCAAACTGCCACCCATGAAAGCCCAAAGGACAAAGAGGAATGACATCTGCAATTCTCAGGCTTTTCAGAAAGAGGTGTTCCAGAAAAGTGAGCCAGATATGGATACTGCAACTATCAAGTATTTGCTACATGGGGGAGTCCAGCTGAAATAAAACACTGTAAATTTTAACGTTTCTTCTTCTCCCCATCATAAGCTGATTTAAAAGACAACTTGATAATTTCATTGACACCAGCAACATTCTACTCTCAAGACAACAAAAGCAGCATAGAAGTTGCTGTTTTGTTTCAGTATCTGCTTATACCAGCTCTATCAAGTTGAGGTTTAAAACCCAATAGCACTATTGTATCATCACTCAAAAGGCCAGAAACCGAGGAAAAATACGTAGAAAATCCCTCAGATTTACTGCAACTTTTTAAAAGGTCAGTAGGGACAAATATGTTTCTGACTAAAAATTAGTATCACAACCTGTTTTTCATTTTCTGACAATAAAGTAATCAATATAGGTTAAATGCCTGAATTTCACTTGTGGGACACTGTGACCATGTACCTTTTACCTACATGATGCTACTTTAAGTGCATTAAAAAGTGCATGTAAGTGCATTTATCAGATTGTGTCTTCAACAACAATAATTGCCACCTCCTCAGTACTTGTTTCTCTCCCAAATAAGACTGTGCCATCTCTTGAGATGTGTCAATTCATTTTCTATAAACACCAAAACAATTCAAACCAACTTGGAGGGGGAAAAAAGAGAACAAAAAACCCTACAAAAGGTAGTTGAATCCTCCAAACCAGCACAACCCCACTGCACAGAACAGCTGTCTAACATACACAGAGATATTGCTTTCCATGATGTGAAGACAGGCATAAGCAGTGGGAATACCTGAAGCTAAAGCTCTGGGCATTTATGGCACAGACTGGACTTGAATATGAAGAAACTTGAGGGCAGTAACACGGAGTATTTGAAGACCATGAAAGAAGGAAAAAAAAGACAGATATGCAAAAGAAACAGTTATGCAAAGAACACTTCATACGTGTGACTGACTGTACAGTCCTTTTTCACACAGAGATGCAAAGTAAGCAGAGAGTGCACAGGGTGACACAAGTAGATGAAATAAAAAGGCTCCAGGAAAAATTAGCCAAGTTCTTTTTTAAAGAGAAAAGTAAATTCTTCAGTTCCATTTATATGAACAAAATGGTAAATGTATCATTTGCAGATATCATTGATATTCCAGTAGTAACTGAAAACTGTGCAGATTGTTAACGGAAGGCACCCTATTTGTATTAACAGCAGCTATTTCAGTTACTGTGTAGAGTGAGCAGCAGATCTTCCTTATTAGAAAAACTCATAAATATTTATACATATATAAATACAGATATTTATACATTCCTCCACTCTCTGGTCTTGGGCATTCTCTCTCTTCTACACTACACACTCTTATGTCTAATTAAAAAATCCCTTTAAATTTGTTTCAGATAATTTTAAAAACAAAAAGTTTCTCATCCCTCTGGGCCCTGAATTCCAAAATCATAATAAAAATCAATACTGTCCATAGATTTGACTCCTTCCTAATTATTCTGTTTTTATAACATTTCCATTTGGACATTCAATAATTTATTTGCATTTTATTAGCCAGAGATTACCTTATCAATGGCTGATGCAGAGCAACCAAAGAAGCGTGGACTATTACTGATATGACAGAAAGGTGGAAGTAATCAAACATAACATTGACGTAATGATGAAGGCCCTGGTGTAAGTTAAAGTGCAACTTTAAAGTTCGGCTACTAATTGGCTGTAGTGTGCTCAGATCTTCTGGTCTAAAAAGAAATTAACAAAACAACATATGATAAGAACAATCATATTTAAAGTACAAGGTATTAATAACAGACACAAATAGCAATTTAGCATAGGTCCATAATTTGGAATGCAATGGCATCTCCCCCAGGGAGAAAAAAAATAAAAAATTCAGAATGAGACAAACCAGTTATGAAATCTTAACAGACTTCAGCATTGGACTTCTTTTTCACTATCATTTCTGTCTAACATGACCACTACACCTATAAATAATACAGATTTAAACAGTTAAAAAGGTTAACATATATTGTTGCTTTGATAAAATCTTCTATATTTAAACTTACGAGTAGTCTGTATCCGTGAAGTGTAAATCTAATGTTAGCAGAAAATTCATTTCATTAAGCGACTCCTCAATCTACAAAGAAATTGTAAAAGCATGAAATCTTTCAGGTCCCTTATTCGTACTAATTCAAATTGTACATAATGAAGCCTAAATTATCTGAATATAGTAAATTTGAATAGCAGATTACCTTCCTCTCATCTAACAGCATTTTTACTTTGAAAATCATCACATCATTCACAGAAACTTCCTCATTTTTGTAGAGAATCTGAAATGTTTTACTGCAAACTATATTGTCATGGACTGAAGCAGGAAAGGCAAGATCTGAAGCACCTGAAGAGAGAAACAAATATTAATACAACTGGAAAACTCAGCGCACCTAATAAGTGGAACTACAATTTCCATCAGTTTCATGATGATTATTAAAACTGTAACAACATCAATAATATCAGTGGTTTTCTTTTCAGTCAGCAACTGATAAAGTTTGAAGGAGTACATTTTGTTTCAAAGAAACACTATCAATACTTTTAATATAATTTGCTTTTAACGTAAGTTCTGAAGAATTTTTGCTTTGTTCCAAACTGAAGACATTATAGGCATCAAAAAGCGTAATAAAAATCCTAAAGTCTGTTTTGTTTCATCTAGCGTTCATGTTAACTTGCAGGGTTTAACCACACTGAAAACTTAATTACCCACAGATGAGGCAAAGAGGTTAAATGACATATACCACTCCACTGAATTAATCAAGAACAGAGGTTGTTCTTTCCTTTGAGACCTTTGCATCCTACTCAGGCCAGACTAGTTTCAAGCTTATCATCTGAACCTTGCATTGCTCATGCAGTATGACACTTCTGCTCTCAATCCAAAGGCTCATCAAAAAGAGTTCAGAAAAGTGTGACAAATGGTTGGGGAATACTTTGCTGAAAAAATAAGAGTTAAAAGACGTGCAGAAGAAAGGAGAAATAGAATGATTTAAAAGAGTTATTGAGAAAATATTTATCATAATAGCGAAGGGTTATCACACAGGAAGTATTGTGATGGGTTCTAACCTCTGAAAAAAACATGAGAAGTTGGAACTTGGAAGAACAGAAGTAACAGAAATACTGACACTTTCATATAACTCCTCTTAAAAAATGGCTCAATAACATCAATGTCTTTCAGAACACAAAGCCTTAGAAATTGTGTAAATGAGGGTGCAAAAGACTTTTTAAAATTCTTTTAGTTCTTCTTAATAAGTTACTTCAAAGGAATCCACATGAGGAAAACAAAAATCTGCAGTTCGCAGTCTACAGCTTCGGGGCCTCCAATAGAATATTACCGCCCTTGGCAAACACTCCCTCTCTTAAGTAACATCTTAATTCAACTTCTCTTCAGAAATGTACAAATACTGGGTTTTGCTGAAGTGTTTTCATACATATCATCAGTTTAAGTGTCCTAGACAAAATGCTTACAAAGGCTGGATCATTACAGGGTAATTCCCCTATGTATAACGCCACTTTGAGCTTATATCCATCTGTGTCGTCTGTTACAGCTAAAGGGCAGAGCAGGTATGGTTTCACTTGGCACATAATCTGAGATAACTGCACAGCATCAGCAAAAGGGATCTCCCACTCCCATCTGAAACAAAAGAAGTAAGGGAGACAAATGGCCGAGGTCCCACTTCCTCTGCAGAGCCCAACCCTGAGTTACAACCCTCAGCTCTGCTGACTTCAGTGTAACGCAAACCGGCACCCCCAGAAGAGAGAGAGGAGCTGCAGAGGAAAAGCTGAGTCAGGAACAGGCTGAGCCACTTCCACATGGGGAACAAGGTCTCACAAATGTGAAGTCATCAAGGCAGAACTACAGTTTCTTAAATCAACGGTGCACTGGACTGGCCAGGACTATTTCTAAGCTTCTATCCACACAAAAGGCCATTTCCACAGCAGAGGAGAAAAAATAGTGTTTTTTTTTTTTACTCTTGCATATAAATTACATATTTACTCTTACATATTTACTCTTGCATATAAATTTACTAGAGTTATATTTTTATTAGATATACAGATTTATATATATATTTATAGATTTATATTTTACAAGCTAATTTACTCTTGCATCGTAAAAACAGGCACCTCATTCCTTCCTAATCTGCTTTTGGTTTTTTATCCCCCTTTTTTTGCCCTTTGAAAATCAGCTATGAATTTTTGAGAGAAGGAGGAATTCAGAACATCCTCAAATCTGAAACCACCTCATAAAGGTTAAAAATACATATGTTTTCCTTATCATTTTCTACAGCACAACTACATCTTCCTTCAAATTACAAGAACAACAAATGACCTTCACAAGGCTGGGAGCTAAAGCAAGTGAATTGCCTTATCATATCTGCAATGACACTCATGCTGGGTCCCAAGCAGTTCTAGTGAGGTCCTAAAGGATGCGGGAAATAGAAATAGGGAAAACAAAAACTTATTTAAATTAGTGAAGGACTGCATGAAGAGCTGGGCAAGGGGTGAAAGGAGATGCAAAAGAACAGGAAGAAAAAGGAAAATTTAGACTATGTATTTGACTTGGGGAAATAAAAGGAGGCGAGGCATCAAACAAGTGGTCTGTGGGAGAGGGGAAAACACAGCTAATGCAAGAAAACTGCAGGTAACTCGTGCAGAGTCTAGGGAGAGCTAGAAGTAGGCAAAATGATTTGGAGCAGAATGGGAAAACCATGACATGGCAAAGCAAATAGGATTTAGAATGAGTAAGCATGAGAAAGACAGAAGAGACAGAAAAGTACAGGAAGAAGCACCTGGTCAACACAGGACACCATTCTCAAGAGTGGGAGTTGTGGGTTCCTGACCAGCCTCCTCTGTGGTCAGCACCCAACACTTTCACACAATGGGTCAACACAGTGCTACTCCACACAGAGCCCAAGAGCAGCTCTTTTCTACTCACAACAGCAGTCTCAGGAATTGCTATCAGCTATTCCTCCTCCTGGAGCAGGAAGGCTGCAAATGAGCCTGCAGCATCCAGCTCTGCTAAATCAAGCAAGCAGTTAAATGGAAATGGAAAGCAGAGGTTCTCCGCAAGACCAAGCACTATCATGTCCAAGGAAGGGACAAACGAACTCCCTTTCATTGACCAGCTTGTACCCTTCCCTCTGCTTTGTTGTGAGGCAAACGTTATCAGTAACTACCTGTGAAAAACCAAATTGAGAAACTGATCTAACAACTACCCCAGTTTTTGGGAGTGAAGGGGTTTGGGTCCTTTGTGAAAATGGCTGCTTGTCAGCTGAATGAGTTCCCCAGTTGAGTTCCCAGATCAAATCAGACGCTTGAGTCAACAACACACAGAGCAATATGAAGGTAAGAGAGAGTGGCCAGGGGGAAATCAAGGGCTGATTTTTTTCTTTGTCAGAACTGCTGATCTAAAGTCACACCAAACCACAGTCTTAATGTTCATACCCTTTATGCCTAGTAACAAGAAAACAAAAGAGCTAACACATATGTCAAATTTATTAACAAGATTGCAGCTTTCTGAAAAAATAACCTAAGACCATTCTAAAATACTACGAAATGGAAAAACTTTTTTCCGGTGATATCAATCATATTATTAAGTCTCACTATTAAGAAAGTATGTTTTACTAACCCAGACCCAAATTCCCTAAACTACATTAAACTTTGACTTTGGAGTAATCTTGGTTCATCAGAAGTATTCATTAATCTCACACAAATCCTATAAATATATAGGAAGCTTTACCAAAATTCAGTATCTACACTGTTACTGTACTCAGAGTTACTTTAAAAGCAGTCTCAAAAACTCATGTTTCAGTAACATCCTATCACATTTTCTCAGACTGTATTAGGTTTTTCTTCCTTTATATTCCAGTAATTCCATGTAACATTTGAAAAACTTTATTGATATTTTGCTTTGCACATTTATACACTATGCTGAGGTATGGTCTACACAGAATTAGGAGAGCACTAACAGGTTTCTCTGGGTTCAGTTTGCCTGGACACAGAAACCAAAAGTGAATGCCAGGCTTAAAAAAACGAAACAAAACAAACAAAAAAAAAGAGCGAATAGGTAATTCTGTTCAGGAGGTTAAATCCACTTTCAAGTTTACCACTAGAGAATAAAAGTACATTTGAAAATTGGATCCTTTCAAAGCATGCTTTTCAGAAAAAGAATGGGCTTATCAATCTGCGTAAGAGCTTGTATCTGAAGTTCTCCACTACTTTGAGACATCTATTTAAATGAGATCTGCCCTTGGTTGTGCCCTTAGCCTGAAATATGGAGAAGACTGAGCAGGTCAGTGGAAAAAACCAGAAGACACTCATATAAAGGAATCACCATGTTTTGCCACCAGCAGAGGCAATCAGCAGATGAGAAACAGTAACAGAAATTCTGTAATCAACTTTTAAGTCTCACTGTTAAGAACAAGATATATTTGCATTGTGTTAGCAACAAAATTAAAAACACTTCTATATTAGTTATAACAATATAAGACAAAAAGTGTAATCCCTCAATTAGCAAGGCAAGATAATAATTTACTGAAAAGTTTTTGCACTTACCAGTCCCATGTAACAAACTAGCTTCTAACTTGTGTGGAATTCTTGGAGGAATTTTCATAGATGCACGAATCTGGTAAAAGCTAAAGCAAAAGACAGATTTGCAACACATGAGTTAGAGCATATCTCATTTACAATACACAGATATATTGACAAAGGCAAGAATGAAGAATGGGAAGGAAGAAACAAGTCAAGGAAATGTACAAAGCCTAATACCGTCTTACCTGACTTTTTATCTTGTTATGTTTATGTTTTTCATCATTAACCAAAGCAGTAGCCAAACATGAATAAAAAGAAGTCCCAACACTGCACTAGTTTTTCCACACCTGACAGAGTTGGGGCAAATACTTGGAAAGACACGCAGTAAACTACACTGGAGAACTGGTATGAATGAAAAATGAGGATTGTCAGCTGCACTACAGTCATCTTGGAAGGATCCACCATGTAGCACATCTATGGAACTGCTATAATCAGTTCTGACACTGAAGGAGGTATTTGTGAAACTGCAGTTTGTGAAATTCCCTCCTCCGGGATCCCATGAAAATACACCTCTTACCAGACACTATGTTGTTTATGTCCAGCAAATAAAGGGTCACACTAGGCAAAACATCACAGTACCTTTACACTAACAAAGGGAGGAACTGCAGGCTTCAAGCCTAAAATTGGAAAAACCCCCAACACAAGTGTTTGGGGTCTCTGCCCCATCTATCTCTAAACCATTTTTCATCTTATTCAGCTCCATACCATTTCCAACTTTGATTGTCATCTAAGCAATCCTTAACAGTCACCAGGCTGATTTTATGGAAGACTTTACATATCATAAGCACCCACAAACACACTTCAGATGACACATTCTAACCATCTCATCCCATGTTTGAGGAGTTCACTTCAGTTCCTCAGTGAGCTGATGTGACCTACCACACAGCTCCACAAACACTAACACCAGTGAAAGGAAGGCCGCACAAATGCTCACAGGTAGAGGGAGGAAGAAAACCCTGCCTTTTTTTGGCAGAAGCATGGTCCTAAATGCCCTTAGGAGTACACATTTACCCTTCATATCTCACTCACAGTGTACATCCAATCACATGTCATGGTTTTCATCATCCCCAAAAATCCAAATCCAAACCATTTGTGGCTTTCTGATTTTGGCTTCAAACACTTCAACTAAAGCTCACCATCCGGGACCTCACTACAACTGATGGGACTGTGCATTAACCTAACAATCAGCCAATGAAAACATTCTTAGTTTAATTCTTCCACAAAACTAAAACGCCAACTTTAGTCACATCAAAACTTTGTATCAAAGAATGCTTTATAATGAACCAGTATCATTGCTAGAAATAAGAAATGAAGTGAATCCTACTTTTTAAAAATAGAGCAAAACTTAACCTATTGCAAGATACTAGTAACATATTTTATTTTTGGAAACCCACAGGTCAAACGTGATTCCAAATACACTCCCTAAATGATTAATAAATAGTAAATTAATTCATCTTGTATTGGGTTAAAGAAATATAAATTAACATTACGGTTTCACTGTCATCTTCTCCAAGAGTATAAAGAATTGAGAAGATTAGGAGTGCCCTCTCAACATTAACCCAGGAGGTACTGATATGTAGTGTAGTACACTGGATGTACTCCTTTTTTATGGGTCAGATGAGACTTCCATCATCCAAGGAGTTACTCATTTCACGTATACTGAAGAAACATGATACATTATAATGTACAATAGCCTCAGAAAGGAGGTACTTTCCACCTGCCCCAGCTTCACAGTCATGTTTGGATTCACAGCAAATATTCATCAAGAACCTGATGCCCTACAACCACCAGATGCATCTTCCCTTGATCTTAATGACCAGCCTGTCATGGTAAAGCATACTGCTTGTTACTTCCTGTATTAAGAATAGAATGTAAAACTGTTGATATGGTTTACATGAAATATTTTGTCTCAGTATGTTTTCTATTACAACATTATATCTCAGTAAGTTCAGAGACATGCCACATATTTCAATTCACCTCGGCTTTAGCCTACCAAACTGGGTCATTCTATTAGACTTTAAAAAACCCAAAATCTGCATCATTCTCAGTTGATGTTTAGAAGCATGTAACACCTCTGCAGAGCATAAATTTAACTAAGGCTTAACAAATTTATCAAATGTAGATAGATTACTGAATTAGGACTGTAAAAGGTAAAATGAAAGGCAAGGTAAAATAAAAACTGAGCATCAAACAGAAAAAAGTTGCAATGGGATATTCCCATTACTTAATCCAATAAGACTCACTTGCCCTAAAGATACTATTAAGTGACTGTTTACAATTTGTACCTCAAAGAAAACAATCAATAAAATTATTCATGCTTAAAATGTTATTTATGAAACCAAAAGGCTGTTAGGACATCCTTCCTTTTCTTATTATTTGCTTGCAATTAATCAAGAACAGATCATTCTATCCTTTTTATTCAGTAAACCCTTTACCCGCCTGATATTTTTATTTTGGTTAATGGGGAGATAAAGGTGTGTTGATTCTTTGTTTGAGACAGGCCGCTCTGATTTTCAGCAGATTTATACTTTAAGGAGTTTAGAACACAAAACATTCACCTGTTAATCTGAATAATAAAATCTTGTAGGAGTTCAGCTCAGGGCAAATATGTAAATATTAATCTAAAATCTTACGCCTAGATATATGACAAAATTATTTAACTGTATCAAGATAGTTAAATAAGAAAAATAGCCTCCTACACAGTATTTACCTGAATTATTCACTGTCACTCATCTTTAAATGCTGTATGTATTTAGGATCTATCTGCAAATGAAGAGCTATTATACTGAAACATGATACTTGATTCACAAAAGGTATTTGCAATTTGCAAATAAGGAAATACTTTTAAAAGTTATGATATAAATTTCTCATTTGACAGCAAATTTTAAAAATATTGTAAAAAAATGCATCAAGCTTCATTATTCTTTCCCCCAAGCCCTGCCTTCCTCATCTTTCCATCTTTTGTTCAACCCACTAAACAATTTGTGTTGCAATGTTTCCATTTCTATTAAAAACTGAAACAAAACGAAGTCACTTAGAATTATTTCCCAGCTGTACCACAAACATTGTTTAGTTCTCATAGGGACAACTTACTCATAACCCTGATCTATTGCATCTGCTTGGGCCAACACAATTCAGTATCAAGAACCTGTTACTCACCTATCACATTCAATTGACCCAAATATCCTTTAAAAACTCCATAAATATGATGATCTGAACACAATCAGCACTCCACTGTCTCATGTATCAACTCTCCATTATCTTATGTAATGAGAGAATGAAAGTATCCTGAGTAGTGGAAAATCCCACATGATAACAGTGCTACAGGTGACACAACCAATGGTACTGCAAATTTGCCCAAATCAATGAAATAACTCCAGTCTAACAATGCTTTCTAACCCCAGTCCAGTATCTTCCAAAAGGTGGCATATGCAGACTTAATCACACCATTGCAGGCTTACCACTACAACTTTTCAGACAGTAACAGTTTGGGTCCATTGGTGTGTCCATACTAAATTGCTTTCCTGAAGCCCACTGGAATGGAAAACCCAGCACAAACATTTCAGAGCATGGCCCGTGTTAAAGCAAAGTCAGTGAGATTCACATGCTCAAACTCGGTACAGTGCATTTTCTCTAACGTGCATCTGTAAGTCCCAGGAACAGGATGGGAAAAATCAAACTGATCCTGCACCAGTCTAGTTCATTTTCAAGCCCTCAATCTGACAGCAACCTAGAAAAATGCTCTAGTGATAACAGAGCAGGGGCTTCAGGTTCATATCAAGATTTATTTAAAACTGTTTTACAAAGCAGAAATATTATAAAAAGAAAATAGCTCAAGCTTTGCAGTCAGCATTAAGATTCCAGAAAAGTGCTAGGGTTCTTAAAGGTTAGACTAAATGTGTTTTTTATGAGAAGATTTTTGAAGAATAATTTGAGAAAATCTGTTACAATCTCTCCCTTAATCTCACTCATTTTGACTCCATTACCAAAAAAACCTGCCATTTTTGGATTATTAAGGGTTGATATTTTTCAGATAACATAGAAATCAGAAATATTTTGACAAGGATGCTTTCAAGCTACTCTGTTTTGAAGAAAAGTATCAGCGGTATTCAGAAAGGTGGTACACTATAAAAATACACATTAATCACCTGTAAAAGCAGCAACATCCATCACAGTATCATTTGTGCCATTAGCACAGGCAGGGTAACTGTATTTCACTAAACAGAGAATAAAACAACAGAAATAACACTAAGAACTCTAATTTAAAGTACGATAGAAAACGCACTAAAAAACTAATTGCAAACAAGAGCTTGATATGCCTTAGTTTCTAAATTACCCTTACAGATTATGCTATGATGTTTAGAATCACCACCTGATAATTCAGCTTCATCACCACCAGATGATACAGTTAGGGTTTGGCACTTTAAAAAGGCTGGGCTACAATGGCAGCTAAGGAAGTTGAGCCTTAACATGAGTCACTGCAGTAGAGGCAGTGCAGGGAACACAGCTGGATGAAGGTCTGACACCACACGAAGAACATATTTTGAATGAGTCTTCAGAACCATTTTTTCAAGACAACAAGCATCTTGCAATAGCTTGACGTTCATGGTGTTGACGTGATTTGAAGGACAGGCTCCATAGGGAGGCTGAGTAAATGAGACTTGAAACAGTCTTAAGGATACTTAAGCATTAGAAACAGATCGTTCAGGTAAGTTATGGAATCTCCACTTATAGAAGCTTTCAAGATGTGAGGGGACAGAGCTCCAAGCAACATGGTTTGGATCAAGTCCTGACCCTCCATTCTGCATGAGGTTGACTGTATGATATGCTACTATCCCATCCACCCTGAACCAGTCTACGATCCCAGAAGTTAAAGGAAACCTGAAAAACAAGGTTCAGCAATTTACAATATGATGACTGAAAGGCAACACAGCAAAAAGCACATACAGTTGGAAACTGGTACACAAAACAAGGTGCAGACACATCTATGAACAGAGCATATTCCAGCTCCTGGTTTTCCTGAGTCTATACAGGCAAAATCCTTCTAAACAGCTGATTTACTTGCTTCTCTGAAAGGCAGCATCTTTTATTTCCTATTACATTTCCAATATCATAGACTTAGGGAAAAAAAAAGATGACCTACAACACCACCTCTGAAAATTTGCCAACCCTTCTTTCTCTAAATGCTTACAGCATTTACCTTTACTTATCTTGGCCACAGACATGAGGTCTACGATGAATACCAGATCTCTTGATCTAGCTGCACTGCTTAAAAGCTTTATCCTGAAACAGTTGAACATCCACCCCCAAAACGGTACCTTTACTTTTGCTTCACAGTGTGGGAGATAGTCTAAACATTTGACATGTCTACTGAGACAGCATACACAAGGAAATCTGAAGTGGAGAGCTTATAAATATTCAGCTAATTTCTGTCAAGCTCAGTCTATGCAGTCGTTCTTCAGTAAACACATGCATGTACCTACTCGTGTTTGTTTATGTCATTTGGTCCTCAATGTAATTATATGCAAATACATAACCACTATATTAAAAGGTTCAAGGATATCTGGAGCTTAGTGTCCTTACTACAGACCTTGTAGGAAAAGGTGTTCTGAAATAAATAATTAGAATTACTGCTCTCCTGTAGGCAGAGGACACCTCTACTGTCTATCCTGTATAAAAGATTAAATCTTTTTCATTGAGCTGCATTAAAATCTAGAAGATTCAAAAACCTGGCATGTGCCAGAAAATGCTTTCCCACACAGGAAAATTGACAGGTTTCTTTTTTTAATCTCCACTGGGTGGGAACTTCATTTAGATAGGCATAAGTAAGGGGGTTTTTACCACATTTGTGGAAAATGGCCATTTGTAATCTGAGCAGGAAATAGGTTTATCAATAACTGGAATGTATCTTGCTACTGACAAAAATGGAAACATACGAAGTAATAATGATTTGACTTTTTAATGTTCCTACATGGAACCACAGGGAGTAATGTGTGCAAATGCAGTCATAAAGTACAACCATCATTAAAATAAAAAAACCCTCATGCATTAAAAAAGCATATGAACATTTATAGCAATAGCTGCACAAGAATTTCCTTGAAAAACCTTAGTTTGTCAGCTAAAGAACATTCCAAGGCAAGTGTACATTCTGAAAAAGCTTCATAACACTCTTCATTGTTGTGGCAAAACTTTTGCAGTTCCTCTAGCCAGGAGGAGGAAAGGCAGAAGCGTGTATGGCAGAGTCTGAATTTTCCTCTTCCCTAAAACCCACTGCACTCACTGCACACTTAAATGCACTCAGTCACATTAACACGAGCAAGCACTGAACGTTGTGGACTGTAAAACTCCCATGCACATTGGGTCACCTGCAGGGCACATTCTAAATTTATCAGTTAACCAAATGGAAGAACAGCTGTGACTCTGTAGATGCAAAACCTCGGGAGAGCTCTTGGGATCTACTGAATGCAGTGCCCTATTGAAAACACACCCTCCACTGCAGACGGCCACTAAGACTTCTCCTTTTTCCAAGGTGAGCTGTGGCTCAGGCAAGCACAATTCTTTTGGCGCAGGAGGAAACAGCTGGAGATGAAGCACTGCTTTGCAAATATAGAACGTGGCACTGAAATGAGGAACTGGAAAATGGACAGAGGAGCAAGTCTCTGGAGGAACAGGCAGCTCTGGCGGGAGATTCCATGGAGGCAGCATCAGACTGACCCTGGCAAAACTGTGTCTTCTACAGATCACACCTCTTCCCGTGGAAGCAAACCAGCACTAACATAAACTCCTGCTGCAGCGAGAGGTTGAGCCAGCAAAATATGGAAAGGATCCAACAGTGAGAAAAAACATTCCTTTATTTCTATTCAACACTCCTCTGCTCTACAAGATAACCCTCTTGCTGCTGGAGAGACCCTACATCCCTAATTCTTTCATGGATTTATGAAAAAACATCTTAAAAGCAGTAAAGACATTTAGCATTTCACACAGTCTCAAGCCAATACTGACAAATGCCAACATCATTTTCTAGGCAGTCTTAGTACACCTTTAATGATTAAAGCATTTCATATGATTGTGGAACGCAAATACTCCATCTTAAGTATTACCACAAATTTGCCAGAATTTTTTCGTAACCTCATAAGCATTCTGTAAAAAGACAATCCGGGCAAAGAGGAAAATCAGAACAGAAGTAAAGTAAGGTGCAATGGAACAGAAATAAGAGAATATAGAAAGACAGAATAAAGCACAAGCAGTAAAATGTTGATTATTGAAGTGCCAAACTAAAAAGAGAATTGGTTAGACTTGTTCCCCACCAGGAGACATGCACAGTCATCTATAAAAATTTAATCCTACCAAACCCAGTTGAGGCCCACAGAATACCAAATGGACACCAAGCTAGTTACAGTGCTTATCTAGACAGGGAATTATTTAATACAAGTATAGAATGCAAAGAAAGATTCTTATCTTGCAATCACTGGAATAGGTACTTCTAATATGGACCAATAGGAGATTACGTTCTGCTATAATTGTGGGATTTATCTGAGAAACTCTAATTCAGATACTCGAGCAGCTGGAAAACTATCATGCCCAAAAGACTGTGTTTAAAATCTTCTATCAATCCCTTCAATGGAAAAGCCAGGTATTTCCCAGCTGACTTTTATTAAGATGAAAAACACAATGGGCAAATTTACAGGAAATAGGTAAGAGGTTCCCATTTATTTGAAAGAAAGTTTCCTTGAAAGTTAATTACTTTTTTGAAGTACCTCACATGTCTATGGCACACATTATTTCTGAAAATTAAAGTCTTGTATATAAACAAAATAGTAACTAGACCAAAAGTTTGATGAGAATTATTTGGGAGACTAATACCTCAATTAAGTTGCAGCAGCTTGTTATGAAACAGGATTAAATACGTAAAACAGGAGAGAGGGGAAAGGAAATGCAGCTGGAGATTTTGCCTTATTACAAAATCCTTTCCTCCACATTCTTTCCACAAGACACACTCAGGCAGCATTCCTGCAATGGTTATGAACATCTAATAAAAACCTTGAAAGGGGAATAGCCTCAAAAAAGTACTGCTTTTTAAAAGAGACACATAAACATGCAATACTAGATGAATTCTTATTTAATCAAATATATCTCTTATTAGCCTGTATTTATAATTTTAGTTCCTCTTTTATTTCCTGTTTTTACTGAAGAGAAGAACAAAGAAATCATACTAGATTTCCTTACATCTTTAAAAGATAAGAGTCCCATAAAGTTTGTCTTCAGGAATAACGATTTCCCATTTTCTCTTATAACAATTTTTCAACTCTATTTATTTAGCTTGAAAGTATTTTTCATTTGACTGTTTGATACAGCATACTAGCCTTGTAAATGATATATCACGACTGTTTAACCACTTGGTGCCTTGGAACTTTTCCGTTTTCTAGGAAGAAAAGTATGGGATGCTAGGCTTTCCTGGTATCTAGGATCACAATTTTACAAAGCTTCACACCTTGCAAATAGGAATCAGTTTTTACTAAGACATATCATAACATTCTAATTTTCAAATCAAAGTTTAGGAAACACAACAGATGGAAGACGAGAAGACAACTCATTTTCTGGCATTTACTAGTCTTTCACATTTAATAAGTTTTGCAGCTGTGCAATTCTGTTCCTCTCATCTGCCGGTAGACAAGTATACAAGCCTCACAGTTCACTTTGCACCTTATTTCAACAAAAGAGAATCTCTGTTTTAATAGCAAATACATCATACATTTAACCAGAGATGGAAAATCAGGTACCACAAAGAAAACTGTTGCAAAAAATCATGACGAAAGAGCCCACGTGAACTACTGTATCTTATGTAGGATGCAAAGGCCATCACTTTCATCCCTTACCATCCCTTCATCTTTTCCCCTGTAGTAAGCTATGTCATTCATGAAAGTCACATTAGCTCCTGTTGTTCCATTTTTTAAAATGAAACACTATTGTTTCAAATATAACATACTGCTCTGAGATGTTATTAGGACACTAAGAAAGAAAAGTAATCTCTCAGAATTAGAAGCACCTCTCTTTTTTCCTTCAAGTAAGGTACATTTTCATGATTCATTTAAATCAGCTTAAGCCAGTACTGCCACAGGTAGAAGCATTTTGCAGACCAAAACCTCTTTTACATATTTTTGTCCCTACTTAAAGAGGTTTTGATGTTCCATCAACTGTATGGTAAAACAAACCAACATGCTCATCCACCTGGAAAGGGACAAAAAGAATCCAATAGGGGCAGAAGGCAGGATCACACAGCCAGGGGAGAAAGTGTTCCCTTCAGTGACATGACATGGGCTTAAGACAGCCTGAGGTAGTGGTGGGGCTCCACGCTCAGAAATAATAAGAAATTGTATTGCCACTTCCGGTAAATTAATTTTTTCTTCTAGAGTTTCAACTCCAAAAACATTGAGAAGCAGAACTGTTGACTGTGCACTGTATTTATGCATTCATTATTAACATAAATCTTCAGAAATAATCTCAAAGAATATTTCCAGAACAACGCCACAAGCAAGAAATGAATAGTTAGCAGCATACGTCAAGATCTGTTTCTCTAAATTACGATGTTCCTACAAGCTTATGCATGTGAAAGAATAAAGTGAGCATTCAAGACTGGAAAGCAAAAACTCCACTTCTTTCCACTTCATAAAAAAAAAAGTTGCTGTTCTTGAGCAGACTTTTCTTTTTGCCATGACAGAGCCACCTCCTCCAACAAAAGTATCTTCCATGTCCTAAGATATACCCTATCCAGTACATTCACAATAATGAAACCTCTGATGCCAGTTTAAATAAATGAAACAAATTACAGGGGAACAAACAGACTAAGTAGCCAAATCCCTTTTTCTCTTGCCAGGTTCCACAAGCTGGATACCCTGAAGACACACAGTGCCTGCTGAACCTGTTCAACAAGTTAAAAAAATTTAAGCAAAACAAAAAAAAATAGTTTTTCTAAAGTCTTCATTTTTTCAAAGGCTTTTGTCTTGAGAAAACTGTAATAAGCATTGCAGAAAACCTTGGATGGTATCTAAAATATTTTGAAATAGATTTTGTGTAGGAATGTATTCAGTTAAGGTAGGAAACAAATTGCTGAAAGGAAGGCATGCAAAAGTACTATGAGATGAAAACTGAGAACAATGTGATCAGGAAAAGAGAAAAACTCCATAGAAGAAGCACAAACCATAGTAATATGACTGAAGTGCAGAGATGATCATCAAGCTGATCGTATTATTTACTTTCTACCTACATTGAGGAGCCTCCAACTTTCCATGCGTCTGGGTATCGAAATCTCCTGTTCCCCTTATGAGGCTGACCTCTTACCACTGCTCCCTTAAGCTGGGATCTACAAACTCCACTGAAGAAGAATCTGAGTTCTCCTTGCACTGTTGGAAGCTGAGGGTTCCTGATGCTCTGGATGTCTTTCTATCATCTCCTCCCTTCCCCTTTCAGAGCTGACCTACAGAGAGAGACTTGGCATTCTGGAGGTGATTAGTGGCCCTTTCTCCAGAAAGTACCAGAGCTGGATCTCTCTGTCTTCTGCAATAATCTGATTCCTTCTCTGTATCAGTAGCAAGCTGGCATCTGGGAACCCTATCCTCCCTTATAAGGGAATGTCAAGAATAATGTCTTGAAATTTAGACTGTACTTTTACAATATAAGGACTTCTGCAAGAAATTAAGTTTAAGGATTCTGTTTTCCCCTTTTCCTCTGTCCTGTGTTCCCAGGCACTCAACTTTTCCCCTGCAAGACATTTGACTCCTTTCTCAATTACACCAATGCACCATTTGCAGAGCAGTTCTGGACACTGGTTGGATCCAGCAGGCAGCTCCAGCAGCTTGGCCAGCACAACCCACAGGGCAGGGCACTGCAGCGGCATGAAGCTGCCAGCGGCAAGGGAGGCGGAAACTCTGTGAACTGGCACTCCCAGGCGAGCTCTGTATCTCCACATGAGGGCTTAGGGAAATTAGAACTGACATACCTGACATCTGTCATAACTCTGTATCCTACGGGCAGAAATGCCAACTGAGATGAATGCAGAAGTTCAAACAGAGGTTTTGTTTCAAAACATACTAATCTCTGGGCTGTTCTTGTTCAGCAGATCATACTGACATAATGGCTTCTCCCATTCCAGAGACGTCTTCCTAACAGGGAGGCTGGAACTTTTATGGACATTTCTGCCAGGACACAGTCCAGGGTGGCAGTTAAACCAACCCAAAAAATAGTTGGTGACAGAAGTAGGCATCCCATTCCTCCTCTACTTTATACTCCTTCTGCACCACCACTAACAGAGTATTTATCTGATGGTGATGTGGGCCAGGGAGATCAAAAAAAATATAACCCAGAATGATTCTGGTTTAGCCTGTTTTTTCTGCTGGTTTACCATGTTGAGCTGACCAATTGTAAGGTAAAAGAGCATTACTGCAGGCAAACAGAAAGCACCAGAAGCAGGATCACCCTGCTGGGGTGGCTGCTATCCAACAGATCTCCCTAACTGTAACATCTACACTATTAGCCCTGTGTTCCTGTCAGTTTAACCCACTCTCTGACTACACTGCTGACAAAAGCAAGCCCATTTTACTAACCTGTCTGCAGGAGCAAACAAAGCAAGAGAAGACCATGCATATCACACCCTTTGGCAGATACATGCTCAGGCCAACTATAAATGCATAGATGAGAATGCTGTTTCACACTGGATTTGGGTTCATAGCATCAACAGTGGGCCATGCTGCGTATATTCTCTTACCCCTTCCGCCCACCAAAAACCCCCCAGTGCTCAGGCACAACCATCCACATCAAAGAAACATGCACACGTGAAAAATACACTTATTTTTTTTATCCTTCCCAGTCTGATCATCTCCAATAGCTTGGATGCTACTTCTTGCAGTAAAAACACATGAAAATAGAAAATGATTAGCAGCAGAGGTCTTGATCACTTAATCTATGGTATTCATCATATTTTTTGAGAAAATATGAGACAAAGTTTTTAAGCAATTTTAAAACTTAGGAAAATCAACAAATGAAGTTATGTATGGATAAGTATGAATATGATGGTCCAGTCTAGAGGGTCTTTCAGTATTCAGAGGTATTTAAGCTTCTTCCCCATGGCCAATGTGAGTCAGAATCTGGGAAAGGGAGAATAAGTGGAGCGGGGTGAAATAAGGTTAAAAATTATTCAAAAATCTAATGAGTTACTTTATGTGGAGTACAATAATTGGCAGGAGGTATAAGAAGTAAAAATGGAAGAGATTTTGAAGCAAGCACCTGACTGAAGTGGAGGCAGGGAGCCTGAGTTTGCATTTAGTGGTGGGACTGAGCCTGGTTCCCTATTCCAGCAAAGCTATATGCTCTCTGCAGTATGTGATGATCCAGCGAAGCGTTGTTTGTGATTACAGATACAGGTATCCATAAAGGTGTTATTAGCTTGTATGTGCAGCAAAAGAGGCACAAAAAGACACCATACCAGAAGCTTCTGCTGTATTGTGAGGCAGTCAAGACTTTGAAACACAAGATGAGCATCTTTCTCTCTCCCTTCCCTCACACAGCTATGGATGGTGAACTAACTTAAAGAATCATATTTCTGCTGTGACTATTATGTGTATTAATCAAGCACACATAAATAAGACAAAACACTTAAGAATGACAGATTTTTCTGGGTTTTGCTACCATCTTACAGCATCAGGTCTGAACTGTAAGACAATGCACAAGCTACAAGCTTCTGCACAGAAGGGTGCTAACACATGAAAGAATCTCAAAAGTAGCAATTTTAGTGACTAAATATGTATTCAATGCAAAGTTAAAACTGTTACTGCTGTCACATGCCACTCCAGAATACTGAAGTCAGTAAAACTCAATTTAGAAAAAGAAGTTGTACACTCAAGAAATCATTATTGTGATGCCTTCAACTGACACCTCTGCCCATTGTACCTTCATATTATACACAGCTGACAGCTATATGTTCCACAGAGTAAAAGAACAGGCCTTCTCCAGACAAAATCCTTTTATACTCATTACTATCTTACACTGTCATTTACTCCCTCACTAAACTAAACTCATTGATCATGTTTCTGTTGACAGACTTCATGGCAAGGCATGCTGATGTACAATCTTTATTTTGCAGTGTAAAATGGTACCTGCTCTTACATACACAAGACCCCTATTTCTTCAACTGCATAAAGAAGGAAGGAATTATATAAACCCCCAAAAAGCAGTCCTCAAATTATGCTATATCACTGTCACACCAAAGAGCTGTGCCTACCATGGCACTGTCAGGTCCAGAAAGACAGCAAGATGACATAACTAGGAATCTGAGCTCTTTATCTTTCTGTTCTTAGAAAATGGAGTTTTGTCAAATTGAATGCCTGGAGGATATGGGATGCCATTAGACAGCTTTAATTCTGAATGGAGAAAATGTTTTCCATTGCAAAATAATAATTTTAATTGCAAAAGTTGTTATTTTTAAAATGTCCAAAAGTACTACTTAAGTGTAAGAGCTAAAATTGGAATAAAATTCAGGTGGTTTGAAATTTATACCTCATATTTGAGAAGTCTATGAAGATGTAATGAATACCCATGAACATTACAAAACACTGAAGAAATATTTTTGGAATATGGAGGGGATGCAGGAAAAAAACTACACCCACAAGACAACTACAACTACCAACTCTTAGCTATAGTTCTATGAATAATGATTGAAGAAATAAGCATCTGTACAGTCATCTTTATGGGTCAGAATATGTAGCTAAAAATGCAGCATCAGGATATCATTTAGTTTCTTAAGTTGAAGTACAGTCTTCCAGGAATTAACATGGAGAAGAGCGGGTAGGAGGATTCAAAAGTAAAATTCCAATTTACAGTGGCTCTAGGTGACCCCTAGACAAACTTCCCTGTGTAGCTGGAAGTCTCCTAATACAGGCATGGCACTTCAGGTAACTGAAGAAGACAAACAGAACAATCTCCCCATGTCTTCAGTTCCACTCATCAGTATGCTTCAAAAAACCTTAATTTCTCAGTTAACTCAAAGGAAACAGTGCTCAGTTTTCCATTTACTTTTCTAACCCCTATTTTCAACAAATATAAGGCTTTTTATTTTAGAAGACAAGATTCTGTCCTTTAAATTGTTACTGCTCTTTGGGACCAGACCATGTCATTGGTGTCTCAGACATCCTGCATCAGAAGGGCTAATAGGATAATTGATGATACTAACTTTCAACTTCTGAAGCAATGGCAACTTAAAACTTCCCCACTGCTCATTCCCAGTTTTACCCATTCTTGCCTCAGAGCAAGCAGGACCTGTGTGTGTGCATCCACTGATGAACTAGAATCAGAAACTGATCCACTTTTTAAAAACAATAACACTCAAAAATATTTGCATTATTTTTCCTAGACAGACTGTTCCCTTGAGTTTACAGCCTAGCCCTCCAAATCATAAACCCGTATAATTGCTATTTGTATTACTGTAAACCACAAGCTGAAGAACAGAGCTCATCTTAAAACTGACAAATTTGACAGCTTTCTTCTCTCTTTGTAGAGACGCATTACATTAAGTAAAGATCACAATACAATACTTCAAAAGATAAGCTATCCTGTCAGAAAGCAATTCACAACACTTATTTCCAGAAAAATATGTCATACAAAAACAGTTTGAAAGTAAAAGTATGTCTGAGCTGTATGAATTAAAAAGAAAACCAAACAGGTGAACCCGAATGTTCCTTCTTCATCAAGAGTTTGTTATTTTATCATGTGCTAGCAACACAAACCATCAGCAAGGGCTACTTCTTCATTTAAGGACAAAACTTTTTCATTTCTGATATAGTCAGGAGGAAGAAAAGTGGTCCTACTGGAAGCATATGTTTTGAATTTTAATTTCCTGTTAAAATTTTGCTAATATAACAACTCACTGGATCCAGAAAACAACACAACTTTTAATATATTGCATTATTTCTCATGATATTACTGTGCAACCATAATAAGATTTGGTAAATTTCATACTCTGAATCAGTGTTATTTTCTTTTCAGCTACATTACACAACCAGTGTAATGTGTGTGCCAGTTTTGTGTGCATGCACTCTACTGACAAAGTAACAAAAGATTAGTGACTAAGAACTTAACACTGGGATTATAAGAATGCAAAGAGATGGGGAAAATGTAGATAAAGCTGTTTTCAAAGCAGATCTTACAGCAATGTGTGCACTATGCTAAACTACAAATCACTAGTTAAGTCTCTTTAGCTCAGTAGATTTGCCATTTACAGGTGAAAAAGTGATACACAGCTCCAGGGAAATGAAAACCTCATCTTCTCACAAATGAGGGTCACCAGGAAACTCTTTTCACTCTTCTCACTACCCACAGAAAAGTTGTAACTGTCCCAATTTAGACAACAGGATCCCTCATCCGTGGTGGAACATGGAACTTCAACTGAGCACTACAAAGTACTGAGGCACTTTCAGCAACCAGTTGTTTAGAATCAGACATTCTCATACCTCAGTATGCTGACACATACAGAACATACATGTAAATATAGGGGGTAAGCACCCACAGTCCACAGCAGAAAACTGAATGGCAACCTGCTGTTACAGCAAAGTCTCTGAACTTGAGCTTGAACGGCTTTAAGCTGAAGGAGGGTAGAGTTAGATGAGATATTAGGAAGAAATTCTTTTACTTAGAAGGTAGTGAGGCACTGGAACAGGCTGCCCAGAGAAGCTGTGGATACGTCATCCCTGGAAGTGTTCAAGTGCAGGTTGGATGGAGCTCTGACTAATCTGGTCAGTGGAAGGTGCCTTCCCCATGGCAGGAGGGTTGGTACAAGATCTTTAATGTCCCTTCCAACCCAAGTCATTCTATGATACTATGCAAAGCTTGCTGAGACTACTGACCCAGTATCAGTCCAGGAGAGGTGCCACTGGACACCAGCTTTAAGCTGGACTTTGCACCACTGACCACTACTCCTTTGAGGCAAATCATCCAACCAATTTTCCACTCAACTCATTCACTTCTGCAGTCAAGCTGTGTTATGTTTTCTTTGTCTTTCTAGAAGGTCAGTTCTACAGAGCCCACCCCTAACTGGAGCTTTAATGAGCTAAGATGACAAAACAGCCTGAAACCTCATTCTCTCAGACTATGATTCTCACAGATCACAAACAAATACACTTCTTTAATTCATTTTGTCACTCAATACTCGCATATCAGTCAGTGTTTGGTCAAAAACGCCTGTCTTCACATCTCACAAGTTCAAAAGAAAAAATTGTGTGAAGCCTTATTTGAATGTAATATGATACAAATAAACAAATGGAGCTGTCTGGAAAAAGTTGGGTTTAAAGCAAATGGCACAGTTATAAGAGAACATAAAATAGATGTATTAGATATATAAGACAAATATTCTATTACAATGAAATATCTGCCTTGTCTTGGAATACTAATAGTTATCTAAAAGTAAAGAAAATAGTCTGCTTTAGAGGGTCACTTAGGAGAATAACATAGTTATAATCCTTCAGATAAATATGATCTTGAGTGATGAGAAATTTTGGCTCAGTCTGCATTATTTAGATCAGTTTAGATCAGCAGAGTGGTTTTGAGGCACTTTCCCCAATGATCCAGGTTTGCTGCATGCTGATTCAGTTCACTGAAAGCTTTCCAGTCATAGAACCTGGATGTCTCCTGAAGAAGCTAAACTACTCTGATCTACCTGTCACAAAATGCACTTCAACCCCTGGGGACACAAAAAGGTCAGAACCAACTACTGATATGAACAACTTCAAATTACACTCATGATACAAAACATCTGGTCCTGAAGATGAGGTTAAAATCTAGTCTGAAGTAACCCTGGAACCACAGAGATGCAGGGACATCAACACTGCCTCTAGTAATTCATTCCTTAAATACTAAATTTAATTGTTAGTGTAAACACAGTTGCAAGTGCTTCTGGCAACTGTAGTGTCACCACAGATACAGATCCAAGAAAATATGATACAGCTGGATGCAAGAGTTGGCAGATTTCTTCAAATAGTTATAAAAGCAGAAAAAGAGTAAAATGGGTCTGACTGGATATTGGGGTATGTGGACTCTACTGAAAGGGAAGTGGGGTGGGGAATGTGCCATAAATTCCAATGACCAAACTCAAGTCAGTTCATATTTAGTAAAAGGGACAAAAGACTGACACCTAAAATACATAAGGGTGAACTTTCAGACTGAAAGAGTGATTCAAAACATAAAGCTGTAAAGAAAAATAACTAAAACTGATCAGAACGAAATTTAGGCTGGAAATGATGACATCTCCAATAATCAAATGAGCAAGAATCTGGACTCACTCTGCAAGCAAATACTTTGGATAAAAACCTACTATGTTTTAAGAAGGAACTTGATGTGATTACTTGCAATAGCTGGCGTTTTATTCTACAAAATTCAGAAGGTCATGATGTTTCTAACACTGTAAGACAACCATGCCATGCTGGGTAAGCTTGAATGCACACAATACAATCAATTCTGTACTTGATTTTGGTGAGAGAAGCCACGCTAAACACAGTGGTAGCTCAAAAATAGGGGGCTAACAATGAAACTAAAGATTTCCTTTTCTGCTCATTCAATCTATTATCCAAGAGCTCCTCTGGCAACAAAAGTATTACATCCTGTCTGAAATAAACACAAAGACATTTCCCAAGAAAAATACTGGAATATAGCCAAATTGAATTTATTGCAATAGTCACATTTCTCGGTCTGTCAAATTATTCTGGAAGTTCTCTCTTCTTCCTGACATTAATTTCCACAGGAACGTGCCCAGACTTAAAGGTTCAGCTTGAAACCAGAGAAGTCGTATCTCCTCATGTCACTTTTCTGATTATGTCAGCATTCTACCTCTCTGAACTTGCCCTGTGAATTTATTGCTTTTTAGCTCCAGCAAGTGTAAGCTAAAAAGAAACATGCGAGGTAAAGTACTGGTAATTATATTGCTGTGCTTTGCTTCTCAACTACCTTTCTGAGGATTCATTTGAATTGTAAGGTTAAGGCAACCAAAACACTTTTTTCTCTTCAGGTTCTCTATTAGAGTAAATGTACTGCCATGTTCTACCCTTTCCTTCCCAACCAATTTCAGAGATGAAAAAAGGCTACAGTTCAAAAGACTGTGCTTTTTTATTGAAGTAATTGGAATATTCTCAGTGTTTTCCCAGACCTCTTAAGCCTTCCTTAATCTTTCTCTTCCAATGAAGACTGAAATTACAATTTTCCTGAAAAGGGGGACAGTTTGTTACACATACTTGACTGCATGTAGTAGCAAACATAATGGCTCATCACTTCTATCAAAAACCCCCTACCTGTACTGCAAACAATACACACACCTGACTTGAACTACGACAAGGCTAAAGACAAGAATGTATTTGCTTATCACTAAAATATTTCTGAGGAAAGTTACTCTACAATGTTTTGGGAAAAGCAGCCATCATAAGTCAATATTGACACATCTTGTTCTGTCTCTGCAAACAGTGATAGTCTAAAACCTAACATGCATTTTTACTGTAGTCTACTGGAAAATGGACAGAAAGCTAATGTACCACCACACTAAAGGACCAATAATCTTTCTTAACTCCAAAATAAGCTACAAAGGATTATTTCCTGCATAGCCATGGGAAACAAGGACCTTAGAAAGTAATCAAGGACAATCAGCTAATACCAAATGAAAGGAATGTCAAAAAGACTTCTAGAGATGAGGTGGAGTAAGAGGAGAGGCTAAAGAGGCAGTGTGGAGTCCTGTGTAAATGGAGTGAGAGAAGAGAAGCTAGTGAAATTCTCCACTGCCAAACTGATAAATGAGTAAGTTAATTGGGGCTAGACCTTTTCTAAAACATTGAAGCGAAACACCTATCATATTTCAAACAAAAGGAATTACAGAAATTAACATATGCCAGGGTAAAGGCCTAGGTAAGAATATAACGGATCTACAGGTTTTCCCTCATCTCCAGTTAGACACAAAAATTGTATTACAACTTAGGTTTTAAGGAAAATTATTTGAGTATTGAATTTTAAATCCTAGAAAGAGTATGATTTTCCAATATAAAATAAAAAAAAAATTCAGATCACTATAAAAATAGCCAGTAACACATGAAACAACATCACATGACAGAGTACCCATTAAGGTCTTTCCAACAGCAGCCATCCAATGCAGTAAAGTCTGGAAGAACACACTACCTACCCTCTTTGAAACAAATCGACATTGAAGAATTTGTGGAGCTCCACGGAGAATTCTACCATAGCCTGAACTTCACTCATGTTTATGAGGATGAAGAAGTCAAAACTTGTCAGCACCTTAGTTACTGAAAACAAAGAGAAAACAAACTATTTAGAACATAAGCAGGGGATAATTCCCATCCGGTCCTAAAAAGGACAATGCTTACATGCAGTTTTGCACAGCTTCCTTAAATATGCAGGCTCTGAGGTAAACAAGAATATAGGATGTACCAAATCTAGCTCACAGTAACTTCTACCTTTCTTGTGAAGGAATCAAATGCTATCAGAGAAGCATCACAACACATCGTCAGCATAATACAATCCTGGCACTTACTGATACCTACATACTGCAGCTCTGCTCTGGTACTTGGCTGGAGAGGCACAAATACTGCCGACAAGGAGAAAAAGAGCATGGGCTGCTTCCAGCCCTTGATGCAGAATGATCACGCAGGCAGCAGCGCCTCAACTCTGGCATGAGGACAGGAACAACTGAATTACAGTGTAGCCAAACAGTAAAGAGAAAGTGTCTGACCAGGTCAGGTAAGGGTTTAGATGGAGAGATTCCAGGGGGAAGGCAGGAGTTAAGGAAGGCAACATGCCTATTTGTAGTCAATTTTTTTTTGTAGTAAAGTGTTAATTCTCACTGTCATCTTCACAGCCACAGACTGGCAAGTTCCTGCTAATTTACAACTGCCTGCTGACACCTAAATTAAAATCCTACAGATTTAACTAAATTCTGCTGGTTTTCCTTTAACACTATCAACTAGATTAATAAAACGGACTACACTTTCTGCAAACACTTGTCTTCAAACTTCCCAGTTTCTGCAAGCACCATCTGGTTTGAGGACTAAGCAAACCAAAAAACCTTAAGCAGGCTATCCTTCATGCACATTAGTCCATTTTTCTGCCTCTGATGCAGAAGCAGTAGACATTGTCTGGAGCTTGAATGGATTATGGGGTTTTTTGTTTCTAAAATTTTGAACATGCGTTTGGGTGTTTGTCAAGTAGCAGGCAGTACTACTGAGCCTGAAACAGAGTATCTGGCAAAAAAAGTCATCATTGTAGCAGGTATTAGTCAGTTGAAAGCAAAGTTAGGGGCACAACCTCTAGCCTGCCTACTAAACTACCTTAGTACATGACTCAAGATAAGATTTCCTTTCTGTACTGACTCTAGAGGAGATGAAAGGCTTCAAGTACCATAACACAGGTGTAGATTTTACACTATAAACAATACGTTAATTCTGACCTTAGTTTAACAGCCAGTACAGGGACTCTGAATGCCCATTACAAAAACACAGGAACAGTACATTACTGATGTAACAGGGGACAGGGGAAGAGGAATTTTTCTGCATTAGGACAGCACGAAGAATTCAGATAAAAGGCCCTTACTGCAAGACTGAAACTACAGCATCTAGATGATGCTATTAACCCAGCTTGTCTAAAAAATTTTGTCATCATCAAATTTCAATCAAAGGACATCAAGAGATTAATTGAATGATGCCACAAGTTTTGCTACAGTCTGTAGTGTTAAGACTGGCACTGACAAATACAGGGCTTTGCAGCAATTCCCTCTTTCACTGCTTTGTCTATAATATTGTGTCCTCTGTGGTCTTCAAAGCCAGAATCAAGATGTTCTGCACTCTAATTCTCTAATGCAATACTGCATTATCAGATGGGCATCACCTATCAAAATGTAAGTGTATCTTCTGCAAATGAAACCTTACTTGCCATGGAGCAGAGATCCAGAGATCCTACACTGACTGCAATCCTTGGCTGCTGGACAACAAACCCTGTGGGCTGTGCATGAAATTGTCCAGTACCTCAGAAGGAAGCCACTTAAAAGCAGCCAAGGAAAAGCAAAAGGATAAAGTATGGGTCCCATGGGGCAGTCTCACCCAGCTTGCATTTTGATGAAACTATGTTCTCAAGGGAGGAAGACATCACAATGCTCTGACTTCCCAGCACAATGAACGGTGCTAAGTCCATGAACAGTTTGCCTCCACTAAGAAAAGGGAAGACTATTCCTCTAGTTGTTGCTGGGCCATGTTCAGGGTCCCTCAAGTCCCCAGCAGGAAAACCCAGAACAAACCAGAACTAGTCCAATTAGACAAGCTCAAAGGTCCATTTTATGAACGAGTTAATTCAACAAAAAAAATGTAAGAGAGACATATCTTGTATCACTGCCAAAAGGGCTGTCCAGTGTTCTTGTGGTATTCCCATTGTGTATAATATGGTTCTAGCTGGGGCCACTCCCTCTCTTCCTTCTCTATTGAGCTGACTTAGCACTCCCAGCCAGGCCACTAAAAATTGCCTGGCAGGCAAATTTTTCCCTGCAGACCAAGTACAGGGTCCAGCAACCACAGGCCTGCATGACACAACACTGTTCATATTAATCCAGTAATGCAGCCCTTGCCCAACTACCAACAGTATTTGGTAAAACTGCCTATGCCTTGCTCCACTACCAACTGCAAAACCAGTAGGAAATACTGTGGCACAGTTCACAGAAGAGCACATCCAGCAAGCAGTGCTGTATGCTGCCACAGGTACCCAGCTGTCAGCTGACCACTGGAAAAAGCTTTTTCTTTATTGAGCATCAGCCTGTTCCACGTGCACCTTAAACTGAAAGAAAGGGAACATTCACTGCCCCGGGCCAACATAAACCACATTGCTACTTTTCTGCCGAAGTCTCCTATCAGTGCAAAGGAAAACAGCACGGAACAGTTGCAGTTCTGTGAACTATATCACAGAAAGCGTTATGCAATGATTAAATATTTTAAAGGAGAAACTTGACTTGGACAAGGTCTTAAGTTTGCACACTAATCATACCAAAGCCAACAAAAGGAAATTAAACTAATGTAGAGGTATTTACTGTATAGAGTCCTTTCAAATTTACAGCTGCACTTCACAAACTTCAATTACATCAGAAGTCCACAACTCATTTTAAAATTTAATGAGTTTACTGTTTTATTTGAAAGCACATCATTAGCATTTGGAAACCAAGCTACAAAACTGCATGTAAGAAACAAAAGAATCCTTCAGTAGGAGCTCTCTACATATGAGAAACAGAGTTTCATCCAGCATATAAACCCACATCAGAAGGTCTGATAATAAATTATAATACCCTAATACACAAGTTAGAACAGAGAGGTTCTAAACTTTTGGTAGCTACTTAACATTTATAATCAAAACAGCATTTCAATATTCAAAAGTATTTAGATCACTGAGACTTAACATCCCCATTAGTTAAAATGTCAGCTATAGCCACTTGATCCTAAACTGAGGGCCAAATCTTTCCTTTCCTTCACACTTCTGAGGATTTACTTACTTTCCTAAACTGAAAAATCTTCTATATATCTTGGCCAGTCAATGCTGTTCCCACATTAGCTCACCACTTCTTTAGTTATCCAAACTAATCTTTCCTGAGGCCACAATACAAAGTGGATCACAGGATACCATATTTTAAAGGTCCTTCTGAAGGAAAAAAAAAAAAAAAAATGTTTCTTGTGTTTCTTGTTTCTAATTTTTTTTTCTAAGCAGATCATTTCAGTGCTATTTTACAGGAGCTGCATCAGAGCATCTGAGAGTAAATTGAAAACACAGAAACCTCCTAAATCAGCTTTGTTTTCAGAAAAATGATTGTGTAACACTGCCATTAATCTAGCTATTTGCACTGGGTACTGCAAGATGACACTAAGAAATGATACTGCAAAAAGACGTTCAAAGAAGGTCTTACCTGCACTGGTAAATGCTCCATTTTAGTATGTCAATCAACCAGTCGTCCAGTTCTCCTCTACTGCTGTCAAAAACATACTGCTTGAACTAGAAAACAAACAAACAAATGTTTTACTAAAAGCAACATCTCTAGAATGTTTTAGTACTTATGTATTTCATTCTCTTCCTGTGTTCTAATAACAACCTTTATCATGACTTCTCCAACAATCATACAAGAACAGCATACCAGCATTCTCCAATCTGCCCTTGGGTTCTGCTCTGTAGTTTTCAGCTTTCAACATGTAGCAATCTGATTTGTATTTTTACAAAATAAAGTAAAAAATAAAACTTCTCATGAAGCCAATGCTCTAGCAAAGCTGACATTGCTATGTCTAGCCAAAACAGCCCTGTCTTCACCAAGGAATTTTAAGATCCAGCTCCCAAGGGACTCTGGTACATGCCCAGCCACCCCACAGCCTCCCCAATCTTCAGAGAGACTCTCAGCTCACCAGCAGCAACAGTGATGAAGAGGTAGGAGGATATTCTGGCCTGAGTCATCAAATACAGCTCAAGCCCCCACACAGCCTTACATAGCTACCAGGGAGGAGACAACTGATGAGAACAGGTCTGATGAGATTCTTCCTGGTAAATTTTATGTCCCTTCTCCACAAGCAACAAAATTCAGGGGATAAGGGGGAGAGCCTTAAGACCACAAACCCATTCTCTCAAAGCAAACATTGCAGTTAGGTCAACACCACTTAATATTCTGAAACTCTCCCTGAAGCTCTTGAGAAACCATTACCTTAAAACTGTTTATTAAGAATCAGTTTATCTCTCCTGTACTCTGAAACCATTAGAATACTTTAAAAAATACGGTAAAAGACCCACAAAAATCTCTTTTTTATCTGATGACCTTTAGATTTCAAAGACACAGAACAGAGAATGCTTAGTTCTCACCCTTAAAGGAACTTTGCATCTTTCCTGTATGTATATTCCAGAGAAATAACAAACACAAAATCTATCACAACTTGCACAGGCAAGCTGTGAAACTAAGCTGGTTTTGCCTTAGCTTCAGAGGGAAGAAAACCGAAAGTAGAGCATAAAAAAAATATTATCTGGATTTTTTTAAACAGAATTCACTTGTCCATGCCATGTTGGTATTACATCTTTGATACCGCAAATTATCAATAATGACCCACTAAAATCCTGATGCCATAATGCTGCATAAAAATGGCACCAACATTTATTACCTTTGTTTAACAATGCATTACAGCCTGTGTCATACCAGTTCTCTTTCCAAGAGGACTGAGGTCTTTTTTCAAAAGAACTAGAAAACATGCAAAATTCTGAGTACCTGCATTTTTTCTAGCCTTAGATTTAGTATTTTATAATCAGTGGAAATCAAAAGTAAAACTACAGAATCTACAAATGAACCAACAAAGTATTCATTTTGCTCTAGTCTGTTTCTAGCTTTCATTTAACATTCTTCAAGTAGTATTTTTGTTCAAAGTTGCTGTAGGAGCTTTGTACACCTCCATCCCTGAGCTTTTTCACTCATCCTCTTCCCCTGTATGCTCAGAAATCCAGCATCTGCCAAGGCAAATTCAGCCACCATCTATCTCTGTGCTGATGACTCACAGGTTTGTCCCCTCCACCTGAGAACTGCCTTCAGTTCCAATTTTAGCTGTTTCTTGGACACTGCCTTCAGCTGAAACTTAGTGTGGTGAAAACAAAGTACTAGACCTGACCAGCAAGGTTATTCCCAATGCCTACTTTCTGAGCATGCATACCAGCACAATCTGAATGGAAACCTAGACAGTGTTTTTCATTTGGTTTTCTCTGGGTTCTCATAGACTTTGGCAGACTATACAGAAGACCTGCCAAATTTTTCTGCATGTGATTAGAAATATGTCCCATCTATCCATACAGCCAAAACTCATCCAAGCTAATATCCTTTTATTTTAATTACTGTGAGGCTGAAAAAGCATTATTCACTGTATGTATTAGTTCAGCATGGTGCTGCATAGAACCAGCCTGTTATTTTGATCATTTCACCTCTGTCTCTGCAATCCCTGCAGAGAGAGACTGAACTACTGCAACAAGCATAACTCCTGTGTCCTTTGAAATCCTTTCACAGCTGTGCAGCACCCGGTATCACAGTGTTATGGTTGAGACTAGAGCTTCTCAGCACTAGAAATAAACCCTGCCTCTCCATAATTAAAAAGGTGAGGCTGTAGAAAAAAATGGTAGTTGAATTTTGGATTGCATAATCATCATGTTGTAAAACAAGCAAACAAACAAACAAACCCCTTATATGGAAATATCCAGAACACTTATTCAATTCGTTATCCCAATTTTAAAAAGACAACATGACATCACTAGAAAGAGACTTCAGAACAGACTGCTTTATATCAGGACTTCCTAATTAATTTTTTTTTAAAGCTTCACAATTATAAATAATTATGTGACGTAAATAACTACACATATAGTTAAATAATGACCTAATTTCATGGGCTCAGGGCAAAACTCAACTATCACAATTTTCTTCATACCTCATTCTATAAGTCTAGACTATTTTCCAGCCAACCACAAAGTTTGATTCTAATAAAGCTAATGCAAGGTATCTATAACATTTTAATGGACTAGATAAACAACCAACTTAATCAGGCTTTAAAATTCAAGTTTTCATACTTTTTGCTTTAAATTTAGCACCAATATCTCATCCTCTATGCAGCACACTGATAAAAACAACACACTCACTACTTTGAGCTGACAGCTTGATTATTCCCACTGAGCACAGAAGTCATTAAGATGTTGCATTTATTTCTTTTCTTCTCCCCTATTAATAGATCATACATGTGATACAATAATTCATCTTGAACACTTATTAGGCTTATTCCCTTCTATCCTAGCATTGGTCTTTGTCTGTTTGACAAATGACATGTTATTTCTAAGGTTCCTCATTAAAAACTTTAACATGGAAAGTTCTGTGAGAGTACAGTTAAAAACTCTCTTATTGATGTGTTCTTTTCCCTCCACCAGAAAAATCCCTGCTGCAAAACAGACCCCATGCTTACAGACTTCTGTGTTTTTCCTCCCAGTATGGGAACTAACTCCAGTGTCTTCTCTCTTCAGCCAACAATTTACACTAAACAAAAACTGCATCATCTCTGAGATCCCTTCTCTTTCTCATTAAAATGAAGTGAGCAATGATTTCAACAGTAACTTGCACAGAAAATGGAAACAGAGCATGAACAAACCAAACTGAATGTTTTATTTGCCTTTTGCAAAGACTTCTCCTAAAAACCAAACCCACATTTTAAAAATTATTAAAGAGGTATGAAATAGCTGGCACAAATATGACTGCCTTTGAGTCAGAAACAGCTAAAATGGAGCATTTTGATGATAAGCAACAGCAGTTCAGGATATGTGCTACTACATTATGCCAACCACCTTGTCCCACTTTGGTGCCATACACTGGCAGAGTGAGAAAAATTAAATTACACACACACATGCTAAGAACCAGGGAGAGTGAACAGTGCAAATCAGCAGTAAAGCTGAGCTACCTTAATAACAGTGATGATAATAAATACCTCTAACTACAGTAGCAGTAATGTATCTAGAAATACATCCGCAAATATAGAAATAAATCTGTAAATTAATTACTTGTTTTGCTTATAATTTTCCATTAATGAACTCACAATCTATCTTTTCCTAACCTATTCAGAAGAGCAATATAAAAGGAAAAGCAAAATGAAGTGCTTACACTAAATAATCAAAGTATTTTGGAGCTTTACATGAAAAGCATCTATGGATCTTACAGTAAATGAAAAGAAAAAACCAATAAATTGCAGGCTATAGTATTTTGGCTTTAAAAAACAATTTGCATAGCTTAATACATTCACCTTCTCATAAACTCCTGAATTTATGAAGGATGTATCAGATAAAAATTAATAAAGTAGGAGAGGGAAACTTACTAAAATAATTTTATTCTGTCCAACGGAATAGGTTCTTCATAAAATACTAAGGGTCTAAGTGTACTTAAAACATGCTTCATTTTCCTATTTACACAAAGGAAGAAAGCTCTCTCTCTTTGAATTCCATGTCCCAACAATGTGATTAAATGAAAAATAACATTCATATGGATGGATGAATTTGGCACTAAAATGTCTGCAAATGACTGTTAATGTCACTACTCTGCCATATTTCATGAATCGAGAGGGTCTCCAAAAGAAAGTTGCAACTTCTCTCCCACCAAAAGCAAACTTATTTTAAAAAAATAAAGCTCTGATTTCAAGAGAAATGAAAAATAAATCTAACTGTATATGATCAGTAAATAATTTTTAACAGGTAATAATAATAATTCAAGCAATATTAGTGTCCTTTGTAAATAAAACTGCACAATTTACAGAGTTGAGTCATTGTTCCAATATCTGCTCTGAGGTCATTCTTTGACAAGACAGTGAATACAGTTTAGATTTGACAGGTTGATTTTGTATTGGAAGGCTTTATGCCAAATAGTTACAGTATTTCCTCCCACAGTAGGCATTAAGGTTAGCGTAAATGATATATTGCGTACTCTTATTAACTTAAGAAATGTGATAGCTTGGCTGCCTGATCGAAGTTACATTAGGGGATAATCTGACAGTAAATCTGATCCAGGATCAGTGGTCACAAAACCACTTCCTTGGTAGTTCCTACAGTAATAGCATCAGTGGTGATAGGCTGGATCAGCCAACACAGAAAAACAGTGACTCGGACAGGACTTTCTTACAAATATAAGTTCTTTCAGAAATGCACAGGAGTACTGTATCAAAATCTATTTTATTTTCAACACCTAATGATAATAATCCACTATAAAGGCAGCTGATTTAGGGCTGGCTACTACATCATTAAAAGCACAATCCTTGATTTCACTTTTTTTTTCATAGAATCACAGAATCATTAAAGTTGGAGAAGACCTCTAAAATTATCAAGTTCAGCAGTGTTAGGTTAAAGGTTATCTCCACAACTAGATCATGTCCTCAAGTGCCAACTTGACCCTTTTTTTAACTCCTTCAGGAACAGTGATCTCACCATTGCCCTAAGGCACCCTTTTTCAGTTTGACAATCCTTTTCAGTGAAGAAATTTTCCTATCTAAACCTTCTCTGGCACAATTTAAGGCCGCTTCCTCTCATTCTATCACCTACTACTTGTGAGAAGGGACCAACCCCCATCTTGCTACACCCTCCTTCCAGGTAGCTGTAGAGAATGATAAGGTCTCTCTTGAGTATCTTTTTCTCCAGGCTAAACACCCCCAGCTTGCCCAGCTCCTCACAGGACTTGTGCTCCAGACCCTTCACCAGCTCCACTGTCCTCCCCTGGACTTACTCCAGCATCTCAATATCTTGTAGTGAGTGGACGCAAGATTCAAGATGCAGCTTCATCTGTGCCGAGTACAAGGGGACAATCACTGCCCTGGTCCTGCTGGCCACACTATTTCTGATTTCCTTGTGGTTTGGCTTCCAGTTTCCTACCATTTTAACAAACTAAATCAAGCTAAGCACTATAGCGTGTAAATTTAGGTTAGAAGTTTGATTCTTTGATCTTCAGCGCAAAAAAACCCAAATCTAAAAATTGTGGAAATATAAAACATAGTTTTTAACTTCTCATAACATCTGCCCACTGCCTTTATTCAATACCTGCCTGAGAAAAGTCATGTATTCTTATTTTGTTCTTCCTTTGTTAATGATTTTCTGATGCTCTACAAGACCCTATCTACAACTGACGCCTTTTCTAAGACCCTCTCTATACCTCTTCTGCTACACAAAATATGCATTAATTTTACTGTCAGATCCATATTATGCTAGTACAAAGTGCAATTTAGTTACTATTGAATGATACAAGTGCAAAGTTGAAGGACAATTTAGACTTCCACTGAAAGCAATGACCTAATGAGGTCATAAAAAGTATTTCAGAATGTGCATTAAAACTTCAAAAACATTGTAGCAAACAAACATCTACATGTTAATTTGGCCTAAGACTTTAAGCTCTCTTGATGTTCACTTATCTTCATAAAGACCAGGTGAGGAAGAGACATACTCTTCTCTGCAACCTCAGGTGGCACCTCCAGCAGCTTGTCTTGCACGTCTCCAAATCTAAGAGCACCAACTTGAAACATATCTAAACTTCTAAGTTCACTTAACTATTACCAAAAACAGTCAAGCACAAGATTTTAATGTTCTGTCCTTAATGTTCCCCACTTTCTTTTCTACCACTGAAGCCTGGAGAAAAACAGATCTGACNGCGCAGAAAAAAAAAAAAAACAACCAAAAAAAAAAAAAAAAAAAAAAAAAAAAAAAAAAAACCGAAAACAAAATTTAAAAACCCAATCAAAACAACAACAATACCAAAAAACCAAACAAATAAATAAACAAAAATAAAACCAAACAACACATATTCCCCACTCCCAAAAATAAAAAAAACCCAAGAAACAAAAACAAACAAAAAACCAAAGAACTCACAAAATTTAATCACTCCCTACTTTTTTTAGCTGTTTAGAAGAGAAGGTACTAAACACAATACGCAGAGTACTGTGTGTGCTTTTTTGTTGACAAATGCTCAGGCAAAGAAGTCTTTGAAGAAACAAGCGTCAAGTAAAGATAAAACTGATCAGCACTGGTGGACAGCTGTGATGGTAGCTTGAACAAACCAAGCAGAGCTTAGCATGCACACTATAAGAAGACTGGATGTCAAAAAGAACTATGAGAAAACAGCACATTATGTTATCAGTACCAAAGTCTTTAAATTATTTCCTTTTGCTACCCTTGCAGACTTGCTCGCACCCACGCCACAAACAGCCATCTCTGCAAAAGTGCTGGCAGCTGTGGGAGGCAAAATGCCCCCAGCACCAAACCAAATCTTTGAAGCTATTCTGGAGGTTACTTTGTAAGTTATTGGTGGTTGGGGGCAGGGGCAGTTTGGTTTGTTTTTTGGTTTTTTATTTAAACAGCAACTTTTCACTGATTTAAATACAGCATGGTTCCAAAAACAGCTCCACTGATCTATCTCGGAGTATGCCTATATTAATATCTAACCCTGAAGGGGTGAGCAAGGCCATAGCAAGAATTTAAGCCACCTTTGCCTGTGAAACTACACGAAGTGTTCCACACTAGAAACAGCTTCAGAAGTTTCTGCCTCAGGTGCTCATTCACATCTTCATAGCATCAGTACATCGCCCCCTCAACACTGCCAACATAGTGCTCATGGGACAGCATTTTAAAATTAATTAGTTACCATTTTAGAATAATCTATTTTTGCAGGGCTTGATCAGATCACTTCCTTATCCGGTTTCAAAGCACAGCTCCACAAATAGCAGTGCCATTGAGCAGAGGGAAGGGAAGCGAGCAGCAGCACAACACAGCAGTTCCCTGGCCAGTTGTCCCCTCAGCCTCCGTAAGCCACAGACTTGGCACAGCAAAGCAAAGAGGTCTCAGTAGCAGGGCAAAAGAAACTGCCCCTACTTACAGCCACTCCTGAGGCAATATTTTTATCTTCCATTCCTTCCTTTGATTCACCTCAGAAGTTGAACAGTATTCCCCCACCCTGCCCCACTTCTTCCAAGAGTTCAAGCCCAGAGTCCAAGCACAAGCTCGGTCTAACTTCTCCCCTGCTCCACAGGGCAAGTTCTGCTCTCTGCTTGCAGATCTGGCTTCCCAGGGAGGTAACATCTCACCTGGGAACCCTGCCTGGCAAGCCAGACCATTTCCTTCCAGAGGGAGGCATGAAAGGATGGAAAGCCAAGCAGCTTCCAGCAGCTTTGTCCCAACAGGCCCAGAAACGTGCTCTGCCTGCAGAGTTACCAGCCAACAGATCTGGCATCAGGAGAGAGGAACAATTTTTGCTGAGGAAGGGCTCTTCCCCTCCCTTTCATGGAGGAAGAGGGAGACAGGGCTGCCCTAGTCAGCACAGCCTGCTCCACCTCAGCTCCACAGGCTGCAACCCTCCCTGAAAGTGCTGGCATTGCTCCTCCCCCACTACAGTGTCAGAATATCTTCCTAAAGAGTCCCTATTAAACAGACAAATATAGCAGCATTACCAAATTCAGTTTCAAGATTTGCTTTTGTTTATTTTGCAGCTTGAAGGCTTCATGCCCCTCTTACCTCCTGCACCCCGTGTGGCATTTCACTAGCAGAACAACGCTGACCTGTGATAAGCTGCTAAAAACACTGACACAAACCTAAAATGGCAAGACTCTGTTTCCAAAATAACACATTGGAAACAAAACAAATCTAATGTTCACCTTTAGTAACTTCAATGGGTAGACTTGAAGGGTTACATCAAAACAAATCAGAAAACTGTTTTCTGAATTAGCTTGAAGCATCACCAATGCTACTTAATTTTTGACAATATTTTGTACGGAACAGTTTCTGCTCACTCCTTTTCTCCTACCATTTACTTGTCATGTTTAGTTAGAAATTCTTGTACTAATGTTTTGTAATCTTTAAATCCCTTACATGCTGCTTTCAAATTTGCTACAACTAGAACAAGTAAAACCACCCCTTAAATACAGCATAACACATCCAGGGAAAAAAAAAGCCCAACAACTAGGAATCAAAGTCAGCAGAGGCTTTCCCTACCCTGCTGATAGTATGGCTGGTTGGTTTTCAAACAGGTTGTTGTTCCTTCCTGTCCTACCTCAGAAGGACAAACCATACTGACTGGCCATGAAAATTCATCTTTCTAGCTAAACTCCATCAGCTTTTACACATTTGAATCAAAAGGCAGGTAACACATCTGTTAGACCTTCTAGTCACCAACTCAAATTCAGCACAAACATTAGTAGCATTAGCTGGCACTCAAACCAATTTCAGAGCCATACAATGCACCTTCCACAGAAAAGGCTGTCTCTTAAGAACACACTAAATAAAATTAACAGCAGGTAAAACCCAAAGTCTCAGAGCTTCTGCCCCAGCAACAAGGGCCTTCATTAGAAAAAGAAGTCCAGCATGACACAATGGCAAAAACGTGCAGATGTAGGTCCTGACTTCCACGTTTAGGTGTAGTATTGACCTCACTCATTACAAGGTTTTTTCCTCTAAGCTGTTTTATATGTAAAGCAGTGAAGCATGTTTTCTACTATCTATAGTTTATCGTTTCAGTACTTCAAATATCCTCAGTACCTTGACATGTTTTGATATGGATTATTTCACTGACATGAGGGACTGAAGGTCAGAGATGCCTGAAAATACAGGCTCTAGAATTATCTGATAGCTGGTATAATCTCAGAATTGACCCAGAAAAATCTTTTTAAAACATATAGATTCATTTATAGAAAGCTAAATGGGCCACATTTACATAGGCAAGCAATTATAACTAAGTTTAAAAGCACTAGATATGAAACTACTACTACCTTTACCACTAAAACTCAGGAGCATCATTTACACTATTTAGACTGATTTTTTTACATGGAAATACACAATCATTTTGCAGAAAAATCATCAAGCGATAACGGAACTGACAGCCTGGGGAGAAAGTACATCTCCTTCTACAGAAGCACAAATACAATATCATTTTCCTTGCCAATTTCAATAGAAAGAAGACAAAAGATGTACTGCAAGCCATTCTAATAAGAAAATTGAAAGGGAAACCTTGCTTATTAACCTTAGAAAATAATCTAAAGCATAAAGAGAATTCAGTTTATTTTATAGCTAGAAAGCACGATAAAGCATTATCTCTCAACATCCTTTATGCAACAGGTAATGAGTGATTTATGGCATCGTCAGTAAGAGGGATTAATTCATGAGGTCACAGCACATGAACAAGGTAGTGATTATAGTAAGCAGACTTGCATCTGGAAAACAAGTCAGTTTATTATTGCAAAATGTCACAGGTCAAGTGTAAAGCTTCCTGCACAATTAACAGACAAGTGCTGTAGATTTCTTCTCAGTTTGGGGGTATGATGTATACAGGTTTGTGATTTATTTTATAAACAAGATTCAGCAAACCATATGCATACATATGTATGTATATATATGTATAGTTCTATAGTATTAGAGGTAACACATTTTTAACTTTTCACTAGAAAGCTAAAAATAGCCAAATGTGTATGTGTTTCTTTTTTTCTGATACAAAACTTCTAACTCAAAAATGTGGACTTTTAAATTTATTTTTAGTAAGAAATATTGGTAAGTGAAACTTTGTATCTTGTTTCCAACAAAATTGCTTGCACAATATAAAGTTCAAAATTCTTAGTGATAAAAATGTTCCCAATTTCAAAACCTCTACAGAAAATCCATTAAAAAAAAAAGGCACTGAAATAATCTAACAGATATGAAGTAATTTCAATCTCCTTCAGCATTTTCAACTTTTGTTCTACTTGTAAGTTGAGCTTTGCAAGATTTGATTTTGTTCCTTATTTCTCTGCCTGTTCTTTCCAAGAACAGTGCTGTCACCAATTTCCTGCTTGAAGTAAACACAATTTGCTCACCTGACTTTTTCCTGACCCCCAATTATGGCAAACTTATTTCCTCCCTTTCAGATTTTTTCTTGTATAGTCTTTGTTGTATACTCTTGTTACCACAAAGGTTCCACGTATTGTTCTTAAAGGAAGACAGTTTGTACAACACACTTCTACAAATATCAGCAACACCATATTACCGAATACCAACTGCTTTTCCTATAAATGAATGCATAAATATTTAACTATGTTCATACTTCAACAGTGACTTATTTTTCTACACACAATACTTAGTAAGATGTATACAATGAGTCAATGTGTGCAAAAGGTGCTTAGCAAAATGCTAGAGAAGGCGAAAATCAGCAGATGTGTAGCAAACATAAAATCACCTGTCTTGCCAAGGAGAAAACACATGGTGCATTAATGTTGACAGAACATAAGGAAGGACATACTTTACTGTTTTGCCTAGCTGTGACAGAAAAACATAGAAGCAGCATTTTTTCAGAAGCATAGTATGATTGTAGTAAGCTCACAGGGACCAAAAATGTGACTTTTGAGTGGATTTAACCAATCTCTCATTCCTACTTTAAAGAGATTGTGACTTACAGAATCATAGAATAAAAACATCAAAGTTGGAAGACACCTTTAAAGATCAAGTCCAAATGTCAACCCAGCACTACAACTGTAACCACTAAATCATATCACCAGGATATAGGAACATAAAAAGCTTTTGAAGATTGCTAT
The DNA here is from genome assembly GCA_013397935.1 of Dasyornis broadbenti. Classification (NCBI taxonomy): domain Eukaryota; kingdom Metazoa; phylum Chordata; class Aves; order Passeriformes; family Dasyornithidae; genus Dasyornis; species Dasyornis broadbenti. The sequence continues at coordinate 988,641 of VZRN01003662.1, read as the reverse complement.
ATAAACAAACTTTTCATTAACAAAAAAAATCACATTTTCTATGCTTGTTCCTTAGGAGGAATACTGAATGCAAGATTAAATAATTAATAATTCAATAAACTCTGAGTTATGCTCACAGTTAACCAAAAGAAATTCATGTGCTGGTACTTGACACAGTAATACTTACTTAGGCTATAAGCTCTCTGAGCAATGGCTTGTCAGAGGTAACTGACATGCAACAACAGGCTGGCAAAACAAATATCCATCAGGGACAATGGCTGGTCAACACACAGGTGCTACTCATCTTTCCTAACATGAAAACAAAGCACTAGTGAAACTATTTTTCCATACAGAGAAAGGGGGGGGGGCGGGGAGATGGAGGGGATGGAACCCACACAACAAAACTGCAACTCTTCCACTTTGGTTAAGAAGAGTATATTCTGCCACGTCCTATAGTCTGTAGGGATTGGGAGATGAAAAAGAACGAAAGGACTTCAAGATAGAAAATACAAGTACAAGACGAAACTGTTACTAAGCAAGGATGAGAAACCTTAGTCCTTATCTGTAACAACTTCAAACACTGAAACAAGGTCAACAGTAACAAGAATTCACAACTGTTGCCTGTAATTCTCACCCTGAGGTCCATCTTTGGTAGTGATTTAACTTTCAAATTTGTTCAGGACAGCAGCCAGGCCAAGACAGAGACACAGGAGTCAGTACTCTTAGCATTACATTTATAAACATTTGGGTACCTGCCTCCTAGGTTGGTGTATGCAACCAAGTTCTCTTCAAAGAAAAAAACAGTACAAGAATCAGAGCTCATAAAGGGCACCCATACTTTTACCTGCAGTAGTTCAAAACCTTGCCACTCAGTAATCTGCTTCACTCCTTTGCCAGGATTTGCTTTCCTATGCACCTCCCCAGCCAGACAGATGGCTGTGACATTCATATCCCATTCTGATCACTTCCAGCAAGAGAAGTTTGCAGCAAAACATGAGATTTTAACCTGGTGAGAATGAGATACTGATAGAAAGATCCTGTCAAAGACCGTTTATCATATCTCGAAACCATAACAAACTCCACTACAACTTGTCAGAGTCTTCCTCAGCAGATAACTGACTAGCAAAGTCAACAGGGAACGCCAGAGTGAGCAATGGATCTCAGTTTCACATCTCTCCCTGCTTGCGAACTAAATTCACTAATTTTATGTGAGAAAAAAATACCAGAGATGGTCCTGGAACTGAGCTTTGAAACTCAGGTACTGCCAAGGGATATGTTAAAAACCACAAAACTGCAGCGTCAGATAACAATGTCACATTCATCATCTGGGCTTCAGAAGAGATGCAAGGGCTTGGCTCTTCTGAAATCTGAAGAAAGCCCAACGTGTTATTTTTGAGGTTTTACTTAACTCAAAACAAAAGTAAATTATATCGCAATGGAACTAAATTGAATCAACAAACGTGTTGGCTTGTCTGGCACATTTTCAAAATCACAGTTTTGAAGACAGATTTCGGTTGCTGTGTGCACTTTACTTTTACTGATTACTGTTCATGTCAAACCTTATCCAGGCCAGTCACACTGACTTTAATTTGAAGATAACAAACCAACTTTATTAATAAAGTGTTAATTTCAGACCAAAACCAGTATTTTCATGTATCAGACAACTCTTACCAGTTGCATAGGATTGTATTACACACAAGGGACATTTAAACCACGCCAAAGAATGAGTTCAAATTCATATTCTCTAACTTTTACCAATTACCAAATGAAAGCTTAAGAACTTATGCCACTTACAGGGGGAAAATGAGTGGTGGGAAAATGAAAACAAGTTGGTCCACCTAAGGAAAATACAGACTAAGATTTACAGCTGTGCTTTGACATACCAAATGCAGGTACTCAAACTGTGACTACTGGCACAGTCATATGGAAGAAAAAGAAAAAGATGACAACTGTGCTTGATTCATTTAAAGTATTTGTAAAGATACAGCCAGAGCCCAGACTATTGTTAACTTCCTACAAAACAGTTCAGTTCTAATGGGCAATGAACAGTTGAACAGAATAATAAAAACTATGCTGGAGTGCCTAATTTGTTCCTCCACAAATCCAGAATTCTTTCATTGTAAAAAAGCTGTAATGTTCTAGCAAAGCAGAGTTTTACTAAACCAGGTTTGGGCTGTGATATTTATCCTTTAGCAAGGGCCAAGCAATTTTATCTTCACAATCAAAATGCTAAGTTGGAGTTATTTAATGGATGAAAATGTAACACATTCCCTTCTGGAGTAATAAAGATTCCACAGCATTTGCTACTTGTTATCGGTCAAGCAAACTAAAAGGTGGTGCGTGTAGATTTTAGCTCAGGCTTTGCCTATTTATAAGACATTAAGCTAGTTGAAAGAATCACTTAAAAAACAAAGTAAAACACAGAAAAACAAAATAGGCATTTATGTCCACTTACACTGATAAAATACAAGATCTTAAACAGTAGCTTGTTCACTTTTCAGTCAGCAAAATCCACTGCAACCAGGAGAAAGGGGAAGTGGGCTTAAACACATCAGCCCAAATCCCTCTTTAGTTATAGTATCAACATGACTGTAAATCCCCCAATAACAATTTTTTAAAATTTGTTACGCTATACAACTTCTCTTCCAAATAGTATGTCTGCAATGCGTAATTATCAAATAAAGCTTTCAAATAGGTTCTGTTGGAAATTTTACTTAAAATAATACCAGAAAGAAAGATTATTTCCACCAGAGCGCTTACTGATCACGCAAATCCTGCCGAGCGCGCCCCGAGATTAACTGAGCCCTGAGGAGATCCTACGGACGGTAAAGGGGGTTACGAGCATCTGCTGAAGGCAAAGCACCGCCGGACTACGGCGCCCTGCCCGCTCCGCCGGCAGTCCGGAGGGGAACGGGCTGTTCCCGCTCGGACCGGGAGGGCGGGAGCCGCCAGTGCCGCCCTTCGCGCACCAGGAAATAGCTGGGAGTTATTCCTACCGCTCGGCCAGCAACTTTCCACATGCACGCAGAAACCCACAATTTAAAAAAAAAAAAAAAAAATCAAATTAATGCACTCTCCCCCTCCCAACCAACACTGTTTTAAACCCTGTGAGGGTCCGGTATTTCTCAGGAAAGGAAGGAGGGAAAAGGCACCACCGCCTCCGGTAGTCCCAGCACCACGGCCGGCACTCGGACGCTTCGCGGCGGGGACGAGCGGGACATTATTTCTGACCTATTTTCGGCGCTGCCTCGGAGCGATAAACAATCAAGAGCGGCGGCGAAACGCTGCCTGGGCAGAAACTTCCCCGGCCACGAGCCGCTCCCGGTGGGCACGAGCCGCCCCCCGACCGGGGGCTCGGGGGGAGCGTCCCCCGCCCCGCGGCGGAGGAGGCCGAGACCCCCGTTCCGCCTCGCCGCCCACCCGCTCTGGCTACGGAAAGGCTCTCGGAGTTTTCCTGCCGGGGTGCGGGGAGGGGGTGTCAGCCCGACACAAACAAGTCCCCCGCCCGCCATGCCCGCGGCCCCGGAGACAGGCCGGGCACGGAGGGGTGCCCGCCAGTCCCAGCCCTCCAGGAGGGGACGGACCCGATCCCGCCGCTCTGCTCCACCACCCCGCGCCCCCTCGCCGCTACCCGGCACCCACCTGGGACACAAAGGAGCGGCCGCCGCTGCCTGCCGATCACCCGTGCTCCCCGCGGAGTCCAGGCCGCGGCAGCACCGGGATGGCGTAGCGCAGGCATCCGACGCCAGCGCCTGCTGCTCCCGCGACGGCCCGTGCCGCCGGCGCTCGCTCTGCGCTGGGCGGGGAGGGGAGGGGGGGGAACGCTAGGAGCCGGCCGAACGCCGCTTCCTGCTGCCCGGCGCCGAGGGGCGGCGGGTGCCGGAGCTGCCGCCGGGGGGCTGCGCCGGCGGCTAAGCAGAGGCCGGTGGTAGCGGCCCCATCCTCGGCTCCCGCGCCGGGCTTTCGGCGCCTCC
>VZRN01003662.1:931998-984605 GCA_013397935.1 Dasyornis broadbenti | reverse complement strand
CGCTGGGGCGGCCCCGAAGGGCCAGGAGACCCCCGGGGCGGGAGGGACGCGACCCGCTCCGGGCTGCTCCTGGCTGCTTTCCAGCCGCGGCCCGCTCCCCAGAGACCTCTCAGTGGAGCACGCTGTAAGGCGGGGGAGGCCTGCCTTCTGCCTCCGCCGCCAGCGCTGCCTACCCGGTGCCCGCTGCCCTGGCCTGGGCACGGAGCAGAGAGCAGCCCGCGGGGAAAAGGCTCCCCGGAGTGATTTGGGGAAGCGGAGGGGTGGGCTGGTGGGGCACCTGCCAGAGGGTGCAGGACTGGAGGTAATGAGCCTTTATGGAGCAAAAGTTCCCGTTTCTATAGTAAGACTCTTCATCAGTACGTAATACCAAATAGAAGTAAATCGGCTGTAAACGGCACTCATAAAACTGATCGTTTTTTAACATTGAGGAGGAGGGATGCTGGGTACTACTGTCTCATTAACAAGTGCGACATGAAGCTTGAAAATTAGTTGGTTCAGAGAACTGTTGCAAATAAAATGATTGTCTGAAGAAAAATCCTGTTCTTCTTCCTCTTCTATCTGCTTGCCTTTATCTGAAAAAAAAAATATTGGATGTGAAGAAAGCTTGGATAACTATAGTTTTTCTGACTCCCAATGTGGACTTCTTTCTCAAAGGCAAACCTAACCCTGTAGCTGTTTTGCAGAGAGACGAATCGGAAAGCAGACAATTTGCTTTTAATTAAAGGGGTCTTTCAGTCCAGTCATGTGGACAGCAATGTTAAATTTTATGTTAGTCTTTGCATAGAATTCTTTCAATAATTTTGTCACCAATTGATTTAGCATCCAGACGTGCAAACAGAAAATTGACTGTGAAGTCAGGGAGCCCAATTGATGCTGGCCTGGGATAAATGACAGAAGAATGAGAAGCTGATTGCTGTGGAGTACCAAAACCAGCTTTGTGAGACATCCTTGTAGTTCTCAGCACCTTTTGTTTCTGTGAAATGTGATTCAGATTGTACTGCTGGCAGAAATTTACTGCAGGTTGAACTCATGGCTATTTGGAAATTTAATTTTTGTGTAAGAGATTTCAGTTCATGGGAGATTAATGATTTAAATGAAACTTGCATCTGATTTATCAGGAGCATGTGAGTGTCTCAAGGCTTTTTTAAAAGGCAGTTTTGAAAGCATTTATGGCTGCCATTTTGTAGGTTTTATCCTTTGTTATTTTGGGATAGGCTTTAGTAACTGCTTTGTGGTCCCCCAGAATCAGTTCCAACAACCAAAAAACCATACAGGAGCAGTTTGTGTATGGCTGACTAAAGGTCTCACCAGGCCTAAGCACACCCCAAACCTGCCTCAGAAATACAGCAGCTTTGTACTAAAAGATGCTCAGCACCAGCTAGTGCCTGTGGATCTCAAAACCAGATTTTGTTGCAAATGTTCTGGTTGCTGAATAGTCCAGAAGCCGGCATGACAGTTTGAATGAGCTTTTATTACTGCACAGATAAATTCTTGTCTGACTTGTAATTTGCTTGTTATTTTATCTCTCCTTAACCTTGACGGGACTTCTGCTGTTAGGAGAATGCGTCTTGCAGGCTTCTTTCCCATTTGATAGAGAAAGCATTTCTTGGTAATTGTCTTGTCCACTGATATGAGCAGAAAACTGTCTGCTTGTTCCCATAAATGGCAGAGCTCCCAACAGAGAAATCTAATTTCCTCCCTCATCAAAATCCACTTGTGAAGATTATCATCAATCAGCCCAGCTGCCAACCTTGCCCCTCTTTTGCATGTGGCAGTGACAACTGGGGATGGGGTCCACTGATATCCCACACACATCTCATGTGCTTTCTGGTGCCTCCCTCTTTGTCTATGTAAAGAGGGATGATCTGACAGTCCTTCTGAATGAAGGCAACCTTAGGGAACAGCAGCTCCCTCAGTCTCTGTGCAAAGTTGCCTTTGTTTCCAGGAGATTTTTAAAGTTTGGGTGCTGTACGTAAGAACTGTGACAGAAAGGGCATTCTGTTCAAGCCTGGATGCACTGATAAGCATTGCTTATTAGAGATACCTATCATGAAATTATGGATTATTCTCACTAATAACTAAAATAGGGAAGCCTGGAAATAATTGATTGCTTAGGTATAATGTAGGAGACCCTAGAAACCACTTCTGCGATTTGAGTTCTGATGAAGCTGTCTTTTCCATGTGAAATGGAATAAAATATTTAGTTCATATTGCTGGACTGAGCATTTTTACTAGTCCAGGATTCTGTTAAAAAATAGGTTATTGATTTATGGATATGTCTGCCACGTTCAATGCATCACTAATACTAGTCTGTATCCTCTAGCTAACATCAAATTCATGCAGACTAGGAAGCAAAAGCCATGGAGCCACCAGCAGCTGAACTGAGAAGCAGGACTGGGAACCCAGATGGAAAGCCACACAAAAGCAACAGCACGGCTTCCAGGTTCAGAGCCAGCCTGACCAATGATCACCTGGGGATCTTCCTGCACTGCCCCTGTGTGTAGTATAGACAAGCACACTGTGGGAAAAATGTGGTAAAGGGCTAGTGAAGCCGAGTGGAACCACCAGTCTGGGAAAATCCTGTGAGGCTCAATCCTGATTCCTGAGAGTAAAAAACACAGTAAGTATTCTGGCAAGGAGGCTTGGTAACAGTGTGCACGCGTGGCTGGCATGTCAGAAGGCCATGCAAGAAGGGTATGGAGTAAATAAACAGTTCTTCTCCAAAGTTTATATAGGTGGACAAAGAGAAAGCTTGAATCTCAGAAAAAATACCAGATGAGAAGACATCGGGTGTAGAATAGGATGATAAAGATTGCCAGATTTGGAGTGAACGTCGTATCACAGGGATGGTTCATGTTTTACTGTGTCTAGGATTTAAAACTGGGTAAGTATGAGTGGAGGAATGATTCCTGGCAGAGAAGCAGCTGTTGATTGTGCTTGTTTGCTGTCAAAATATGGAAAAATGCTGAATGAACGTTCAACTGATTGCTCAATAAAAACAAAATTCTAGACAACTGCCAGATTTGGCTGTGTGCCCTAAATGAATATCCAGATATAGGATACACAGTACTAAGCATGTTCATTTTCGGATAACAGATTTGTGGGAAACATCCTCTGCAATGGCTTTAATCATAAGAAAACATAGAAACTAATTACATTTTGAGAACATTTTGATAACTGTGTGTTGAAAACAGTGAATGAAATGATGCTTCTGTGTACTGCAAGGGATTGCAAAGTTCTCATTAGAATATGTAATTACAAAATCAAAATTAAACTAGTATGTTACTAAAATAGAAAGCATTACAATTACAATTTTTTTTTGCTTTAAATAATTTGGTCAAAACAATCTAAAGTAGCTTTTAAACTATTACATAATAAATGGATGCAATATTTATAAGATTCACAGAAGATTGGTTAAAAGCTACTTTTCCTCATATGGCAAATAATGGTAGTTTTTTGGTCATTTGGAAATTGCACAGCAAATGGGGGAAAATTAACAAATCACATGTAGAGAATAAATGAGAGATATAAAAATACGGCAATAGAATTTAAAAGGTCAGCTTCCTCTTGTCAGCAGAGGCTCTCTAAAGGCTGCTGAAGATGGGGAACTCAGTGCTCTAGCCACCTTCATCTTGCATGGTGTTAGGTTGATGAAAAAATAAGGAACTGGCTTTTTTAGAACACAGCATGCTAACATTGTTACAGGGAAACTTTCACGCCATTGCTGTAGTCAGTGGTTTCAGACACAGCCACAGGAATTTAAGTTTAGATGCCCTGACTTTAAATAACGGACCTTCAGAAAGTGTAGAAGTGGCTAGAGATTGAGTTAAATGAATGGATGCAGGTTAGGTGTTGGAAGTGTGCAAGTAAAGATGGGAACAGAATTAATGCAAGGAGATGAATTATTGAGAAGTTGTAATTGTAGAGGGAGAGGAAAACATACAAAGGTGGAAGTACAGTAAAAAGAAAAAAGGGAAGCAGAGAACCCACTAGAAGACTGCAAAGCAGGCTTGCAGGGAAAAAAAAGGATTTAAAATATAGCATGTTAATTACTCACCTGAAAAAAAAGAAGAAACAAGGATATGGAAGAAATATAGTGCATAGGATGTTGGACCAAAACACCAACAGTCAGTTAGAAATGCTGGGAAAGACAGATCCCGCAGAGAAAGCTGCATTTGGTTTTGTTTTTCTTTACATAAGGAAGAACTGCAAGCATCAAGGGCATGGCATATGTTATATTAATGTTCATCAAATGAAAGGCCGTGAGGGAAGGAGATGTAAAAAAATAATTCTGAGTCCCTTAACTAGGATTTAAGGAAGTAATCTACTTGAAGATTTGTTTAAAAATTCTACTGCCGAGAGAAGCTACAGCAAATACATTTGCATTAACTCTCATTGCTCTTTAGCAGGTTATCATGTATCAAACCTAAATATCATGGTGCAGTAATACTTAATAATCATGTCAACATCTAACATTTTCAATTCTCGTCCATTTTGGAAAGGCAGCAATAGAAACTAACTACACTTTCCCAAGTGCAACAGCAGTACTTTTTGAGCAAATTCTCCTAGGCAGTGATGAGAAAAAAAGTGCCCTGTTTGCAGGGTATGGGTGCACTCTTCTATGGAGCCTCTGTAAATACTTTTCTCCAGGTTGTTCCCCTGCCCTGTCATGGGAGGGGTGGGGCCTTGCGTCTCTGGCCACAGCTGCACAGGGAATTGAAATTTCCCCCTCCTCTTAGTGATGCCCAGGACCTGGTCCTACTAACACCCAGCAGTGCCCAGGTCACATGTCAAGTGATTTCTGCCTTGGAGCCTTCTGCCCTGGCAGTTGGAAAGCTATTCTATAGCCCAGCAGATCTGACCTTATTACTAAGTATTTTTTTATACTGAAATCACATTTTGCTTTACCCTAGGTTGCTCTTAACATTAACAGTTCTCTTATTATGCTGTGCATTGAGTACCATAAATCATAAAATCACAGAATTGTCAAGGTTGAAAAAAGCCTGTAAAATCATCAAGTCCAGATGTTAAGACAGGACTGCCACATTCACTACTAAAACATGTCCCCAGGTGCCATGTCTACATGTCTTTTGAACACTACCAGGGATGGTGGTCCCACCACTTCTCTGGGCAGCCTGCTTCCCTGAATAGCACCAGAAACTGATGTTTCCACTAGAAATCTCTGTTTATCATGTTGAACTTCACAAGATTAGGATTACCAGCTCTTCCCATAAGGTAACTTCACTTGGTAACTGGTGGTTTCTGAATTCATTCCAATATTCTGTAGAATTCATATGGAGGAAACCAAAGTATTTGAAGTATAAACTGACTGGTTCCAGATGGAGAGAGACCACTGCATGTACTAATGGGTCAGGCTGAATATCCAAGTCAAATGCCTCACATCTCTTTAATTTGTGTTTTGTCAATATCAAATAAGATTTCCACAATTTTATATTCAATACCACTACATGATATTTTGGAGTATTTTCTCTCTTGTGTTATTTGCTTGCATTTTTCTGAGGTCACTGGTAGTTTATTTTTGCCAGTCATCTACCTAGTTTCTCTGGAGCTATGCTTTCTTTCTGCTGAATTTTTTTTACACAATTTGGATATAATTTCTGTGATTAATTAAAATTATTGTATTGTTTGATTTTGCTTCTGAAATACAAATGAAAATTGTTAAGACCAAACCTAAAAACAAGTTAAAATATTCAACTAGATGCTTTTCCCCTACTTTCTATGTTGCTATTTATCATTGACTTTTGTGTACAGTATCTTTCCCAATCTTCTGCTTGATTATGTAGTGTAAGATTTACCGTTCTTTTTTAAATGCAAGTATATCCTTCTGAGAGTTGGGAAGCACAGCAATACCATAAATCCATATGGATTTATTCTACAGCATGTGACTGATGGTTGAAATGAGCTCTCAGCTCTTATAATAAGCTTGCAAAGAGGAGAAAGAGAGAGAGAGAGAGAAGTGTGGTGTGACAAGACTGAAGGAAAGAAAAAAAACCTTTTGGGATTCAACCATGTTTTGCTCACTTCTTTTCTCTTTTGTGTTTGTCAAGGACGTAAACAGTCATGTATGCCCTGAGGCCAGAGCTTAAAGAACATGAGTCCTGTACTGGTTTGTTATAGGACTGACACAAGAGATCCCCACCATTGTGATTGCAATCACATAAAAATAGAAAAGAAAGGAAAGAAAAAAAAAAGGAAAAAGAAAAAAAAGGCTTTGTTGAGATTTGAAGGTGAATTAAAGCATAAGCCTCATTTATTTACTTGATTTCCTGAAAATGCACCCATGTTAGTGGAAATGTTTTAAAAGCTTTGTGTACCTCTTTTGTGTCAGTCAACAAGGAAGTTTTCAAAGCATGGGAGTACAAAAATATGTATTGTAGATAATCTCAAATCTATGATATTGTTGATTTTGAAATACATTAATAGAGGATTTTAATACAAACAGCTGTATGTTGTTTTGTATTTAAGTTGTTAAGTTTTATATTTAGTTAGAATATGAAAATCACCAAGACATCCTGATGATCTTTCATTGATTTTTTTGCAAAGGTTCTGTCAAGTTTACAACCTCAATTGTTAAAAAAATGCATCCTTGCAAAATGTAAATCATATTGTACAATTTCAGTACTGTCAGGTCATTTGTTTATATCTACCACAGCTGTACCTTTATTTTGGATTAAAAAAATACTGCCTTGAAAGAGAAACAATTGCTTAGATAGGAATTTCTGAAATGCTGAGATTTTAAGATCCTAATGATCTTAACAATTTGAAAGATATAAAGATGGAAATACACAGGTCAAATGCCATCCTGAAACAGTAAAGTCCAAAGAGACATCATGTTTTTCTAGTATCAGGCAAACATTTGAACAGACTCAGTGGAAATAAAGGGCTTTTGCAATAAATGAATGTTTTTTTTCAGAGTTAATATATGAGAAATAATATTCTGAAGGTCTCTGGCCCTTGCATAACATTAAATGTCATTCCAAGGTGAAAAGAAAGTTGCATGTGAGGGCAAATACTTTCATTATTACTATGGTCAGTATGCTTCCAAATTTCTCTAACTGTTGAAGTCATCTCATCTCCACTGAATCTGAAAGTGTTTTAGGTTTTAATTGCCCTGAAGAAAAGTGTGTATAAGTGTTGGGAAAAAAGATGATGCTGTGTCAGGGTAGACCCCCTTGTATTTCCAACAGAAGATGATATTATTTGTTTAGATATTATATTTATAAATTTTTTCTCTTCAGCTACCTCACATATGAGCTGGTTTATGTATCTACCAAAGTGGAAAGCTGTAATACTCATTTTATAAAGAAGGATGAGCAAAAGCATCACAAATTCTACTCACAACCAAAAGTCATATAAATGCTGCCACATACAAATACAGAAAAAAAGAGGTGTTTTTCGGGTTATTGTTCAATTTTATGCTACTGTATTACTTCGGCCAGTTCTGACACAAAATAAATTTTGCAACTCACTAATAAAATAAAGGAAAAGTCCTTGTCATCTACCATGTCTGCTACAAAATATTTTTTTTCTTATTATTTAATTATAAAACTCACGTTGTCTGGGATTTGAAATGCTGCATTGCTGGTCTTAGACTTATAAAAATAGGCTGGAAAACATGATACCCAGAAGCTGAGACAGCTACAAAGGAAGAGAAACTTATCTATTAATTCAGGTTTGTTTAACTCCCAGGTCTTTTGTATTATTGAAGTAGTACTACGGAAAAAATAGTATATTTTTTCAGGTAAACAAAAGAGTTCCAGCCAAGATTATGGCTTTTGCTACTGTCTGGTCAAGACAGTAAGAGTAATTGAAAACAGGTTTTCTGCCTGTTTGTGGTTGCCCAGACACTGGATCTAAACATCTCTTTCTATTTTCTTTATGACAGGTGGAGCTGAAATGGGCAATACCTTGGCTGTCCCCTTCCCATTCCCTATCCAGAACAACAGAGGCAGAAGCAGGTGTCTGTCTTTACTGCCGGTACAAATCCAAAGCAAACTGCCATTAATATCTCAGAATAGTCTGCGTTAGAGCTTTCCCTGAATGCCTGCAAAGATACCTTACCATTGAGTACACAAGCCAGATACTGAAAGGGCTTATCCTGTCACTGCTAAATCAAATTAACTGTTGCTAAAGTCAGATCAAAATGATGTTTTTACACAAGTTGCTGCACACCCATCCTGTGCACTGATATAGGGACCCAGGAGTAAAACTATGCAACTACTTAGGTGGATAATGACCCTGAGATACAACTTTGGACCAAAATGAGAAAGAAAACATATTTTTAATTCTTCAAAGTGCAACATTGAATTGTCCAGTATTAGGTCTACACACCTAGAGGCTTATTATGGTGTTAAGATAGCCAGACACGAGTGCAAGAATTTGGTAAAGAGGATGCAAAGCTTGAGAAGGTTGATAGGCACATAGATACAGCTCTACTACTTAGTGCTCTGTGGTGCCGAGCTGTGAGCTAGTACTGGTGAGACTAATTCGCTGTGCTCTGAGTCAACACGAATGTGTCACCCTCAGGACTGCTGCCAACAGATGTGCCTTTAGAAACCCCAAACAGCCTCAGCAACCTGGACCAGGCCACAGACTCTACAGTGCTGTGAACAACGAGCCTTATTTAATGATAGATACATGTTCAAACTGGGGTGTGTACAAAGATATGTCACAACCTCCCCTTTCATGCAGACCCCCATACTGGCTGATTGGATCATTCTTAGTTCAAATTATCTTTTCCGCACTTTGGACAAGTAAGAATAAAAGTGATTTTGAGGGACAAAAGTGATCATCACCATGGGTTATGATAGGCTCACTTATATTTCTTTTGCACAAAGAATGTGAAATTTGTGGGTGGATTTTTTCATACAATCCCTTGTTTCTGCAGCAGTGCTCAGAGGATGTTTTTCCCATGCTACAGGCCAGTTCTGCTCAGCCTTTATTCCTTGCTCATGCTATTATTCTGTTTGCAGTGGTGGGGAAAACCTTCCTTCAAACTAGCAGCAGACAGTGGTTGAATGCAATATCTAGTTACATGACAAGAGATGGGAAGGTTTTGCCTGCACAAGTGGGTGGCTTCCTTTCTTCAGGATGATCTTTCTTCCATGCTCATATGTGAACATCACAGTATTTATGAAGTTGCAGCCCATTGAAAAGGATTTAAAACACTGCTCTTCCTGCTGGGACCCTGTCATTACATTTATATATGCTTTTGAAGAGTTTTGTACAGATAATCAATAATGAACTTGCCAGTTGCTTTCCTATGGAAAACAATTCTTTTACAAAATTTCACAATATGCAGAAGTTTACTGTCTCAAAGATACAGCTAGCACGATAGATTATTTTTTTAGATAAAAGTCATTACTTCTCAGTTATGGCTGTGTACTGCAAGCAGAGAATTACATTTTACCTTACAAAACCCTTTTCCCCTATCAGGCTCATGTACAACAGAATTTATTCCTTCAATGATAGTGATATTCTTCAAAGAATAAGGTCAAAATAATGTAAAATCAGGATGTGGTGAAGTTATATGCAATGTTTTCGTCTTTCACCACTGTCAGACAGCTGTTTCACTCACATCGGATGCCTGCAAAAATGCTGAATTAAAATTAAAGGCAAGTGCACCAGTGAACTATAGGATCATTTAATGAGTTTCAACATGTTACTGATAAGATTGGGAATTTAAATACATTCATGTGTTCCTTATCATCTTTGCTGAGACAATGCACATTTGACAGCCTTAAGTATTTGGTGACTGCAAAGCTGTTTCTTTGTTCACAAAGATATTGTCAAGAGGAAAACATGCCCAGTATCCAAACAAGAAAGCAAACAGCTCCATTTTGTTGTCAGTTGTCCAGGATCACATTCCAGCATGGTACTCTGAGCACCATTATGCTGCCACTTGCCCTGCTGGCACATGTCAGGACAAGGCATCTGCAATCAAGGCAGCAGATGGTTCTTTGGGTTGTCTAAAATCAGGGTTGGCATGACACATCATTTATGACGCTACAAAGAGAGAACAAAGTATTGGCATGAACCTAATAACAGATCTCTGGATATTGAAGGCATCCTGTATTCCATGAACCCCTACACACGAAACAGTAGTCCCCAAATTTGTGAAGGGTTTTTCTATTTTGTGTGTGCTCGTTTCGTATTTGGTGACACATAAGCATTCAGTCATAGCCCATCCATTTAAACCCAATTAAAGACAACTGTTTGGGGAATATTTCAAGTTTTGACTACATTGGGGAACAGCACAGCATGAGCTGCCTTGAAAACATCTGTGACTGCTGGGCCAACGATTAAATTGCCAACACTCAATTCTTGGCCAATTCATTTCATTCTGTTTTGCCAAGCTCCAGAGTGGAAGCAACACAATTCTGAGAAGTGATGGCACAATGGTTAAACCCCCCAAAAGTTTCAGCATCGCAGAAATTTCATGACCCCAGTGCCACTTATCCCATTTTCACTGTGATATTTCCAAAAGAAAGGAGTGAAATGGTAAAGAATACAAACCTTCAGTGTGCCTTCTCTGTGCTTGAGTTGTTCTGGGAAATGTTTCTAAGTCTTAGACTCTTTCATGTTTCAATGCTCACTATACATTGGCTGAGAGCATTCCACCGAGCAGTGAGTGGTGATACCAAGGGTTAGAGAACATGTACTCTCTTGGCTGAATTGCTTGTTACAACCAATGCAGAAACAGAGTGTGAATATCAATCACTGCACTTACATTAATGATGTGATGCTTCTGCAGTGGATCAAGCCTTTATGCCTTAAATAATCTGCAATTAGTATTAAATTACTCTTAGCATGCATTACCAGTTAAATTCTGAGGGGGAGGCCAGTTATCTAAACCTCACTCAGATACCGCAAAAAAAAGTCTTCTGAGGAAGAAAGGGAGAAAGGAACAAAGGAAGGAGGGAGAGGGAGGGAATGGGAGAAGGTTTTCAGTTACCTTCTCTTCAGGGCGGATGTCTTCCAGTCCTACTGTGTAAGGTCTTCACTTTGGAGTTAGGTGACCAAGAACACAAGGTTTACAAAACAAAGGAGAGCAGACACCCAAACATTTATGGCCTGTAATCACCAGCAGAGATTTCATTCTTCTGTAAGGTGTTTCCTCTCTCCTGCCCCTGTTACCTGTTCAATTCATTTTTTGATATCTGCTCCTTGTAAATGGACTGAGGACTATGGTTTCTTCCATGACTATGAAAAATTTATGTCATGGATCCTATACATCTCAGCCTCTTTATTGCCTATTATATATGGAAATTGTTAGGAAGGAAAGCAGAAACTCCTTGTTTTTCCTCCTGAAATACATGTTCTTCAAATTACCAATACTGAGCTTTAAAAAATGCAGAGGTTTTACCAAAATAAACTATCACTATATAAACTTATTTTTCCCAGCTTTGGAACCTTTAGAAATCACTTCTTCCAGCTTACAGCTCTAATGCAAAAGCCACAAAAATTATATGCTGTGAGTAGAAGGAGAGATTGTCATGATTTCTTGAGCAAAACCACCAGGTAAGACAGGACAAAGAGATCAGAAGAGGTACTAGAAAAGATAAGAGTGAAAATGGCAGTAGTGCCAGCTAGAGCACCTTGGCATTTCACATTAGTGAAGCTAAGTCAGTGAAATACACACACGAGTACCAGATACTCAGTTCTTCCCTGCGATGCAATGTCATCGTGTGTAAATGCGCATACACACCTAGAAGCATGCAAGCAAGAGTTTCAGTGGGCTTTTTAGAAATATTTGTCTTTAAACACATGTTGATTTTAGCTGGAGTGGAGTTCACTTTCTGTGCACTATGCTGTGGGGCTGTTTTGGATTTATGCTGAACATATGGTTGATAATACAGAGATGTTTTTGATATTACTGAGCACGGCTTGCAAGGCCTTTTCTGGTTTTTGTGCTGCCACACTGGTGAGGAAGTTGGGGCTACATGAAAGGTTGGGAGGAGACACAGATGGGACAGGTGACCCAAACTGATCAAAAGGATATTCCAGACCGTGTGACATCATGCTCAATATATAGAGTGGGGGAAGAAGAAGGAAGGGGGGACACTTGGAATGATGTCCTTTGTCTCCCCAAGTCACTGTTACCTGTGATGGGGTCCTGCTCTCCTGGAGATGGCTGAACATCTGCCTATCCATGGGAAACACATGGAATTAATTCCTTGTTTTACTTTACTTGTGTGTGTGGCTTCTGCTTTCCCTATTAAACTGGCTTTCTCTCAACCCATGAGTTTTCTCATCCTTTTCCTTTCCAGTTCTCTGCTCAATCTTGCTGGTGGGGAAGTGATTGAGTGGCTGTGTGGGCCTTGGTTGCTGACAGGGGTTAAATCACAACAGAACTATAGAAGGCTCAAGGTTTAATACTTATTGGAAAATGGAAAGAAGGCCATGCTGCAAGTTACGTGACATAATATAAATATTCCCACAAACAGTGCCATGAAAATAGGAATGACCTGTGAATAACTGGAAATAACACATTAGTTTATGAGCCATAATAGCTTTGTCATTGTACTTATGGGGTTACTTGTGGGTTTTTCAGCACTTCCTGAAAAAAATGGGGCTTGCAGAGGTGTCTACAGCAGGTCACATCACACTGTGGTTTGGGGTTCATTGGACCAAGTGAGGCACAGAGGAACCACGGCAGGTGGGGATGCATAATCTGGTCATGGAAATGGAGCTCCTGCCCTGGTGTTCCCATGAGGGCTCTCCTAGGAGCAGGAGGCCATTCCTGCAGGGTCTGTCAGGGCAGAGCCTGGCAGCCTGAGCCCATTCCAACCCCCCAGCCAGAGCAGGGCAGCTGGGGTGCACTGTGACAGCCCTGGGCATTGGGCACCTCCAAGGGCTATCAAAAGATCCTCTGCCATGGGGCGGTGGGGGACACTCCAGGGGGCTGAGTAGGGGCAGTCAGGTCCCTTAGTGCCCTGGCACAAGTCATTTGGGTATATGTGCTCAGCCCCACTGTTGGCAGCCCCCCGGGAATGTGGGACAGAGACAGCCTTGCCTCTGCTGGACTTCCCATTTGGAAGCTCCTAACAAAAAATCCAAACTGTTGGGAATAATAAGCTTTTCCATTATAAATTACATTTTTCTTAGCATGCTTAAGAACCAGCAGTCATATTGTGGATGCCCCATCCCTGGAAGTGTTCAAGACCAAATGGGATGAATCTTTGAGCAACTTGGTCTAGTGGAAGATGTCCCTGTCCACAACAGGAGTTGGAATTAGATGAGCTTTAAGGTCCCTTCCAACACAAAACACTTGATTATGATGATCATGAATGGCAAGCGGACTGGAACTAGACAATTTTTAAGGTTCTTCCTCTCTACACTATTCTGTGATTCTATGGTTCTATGTTTTATAGGATATCATTTTCTATTAATATAGTTTGTTTTTAATATGTGATAAAGGTCTTCTGAATGCTTTGTATTATTACTTAGAGAAGAGCATGTTAAACTCTTATATAAAACACATAGAACTTGCTATATCCACTAAATTTCTCTTGTCAGTTTTAATGGGTTATTTTAGTTATTGTATTTGTTTTCTTATGGATCATGACCACAGTGTATTTTTAATTATTTCTGCTATGGAGGTTAGTCTCCGTTAACAGGAAAAGTTTATTTTATGAATTCAAAAAGTACCTAAATTTTCAGCAACTGAAAAATATTTTTAAATCCTCAAGCATCACAGTACTGGCAACAACTTTTACCTATATTGGATAAGTTTATTACAAGTCCTTAAAAGGTAACTGATGCATTGTGTAGAGATGAAAAGATAGAGCAATCTATTAAATGATATTTGTCATCAGTCTGTTCTAATATATGTCCTCCTGTATTTCTCTAAGCAAAACCTTGGGCCTAGTTTTCTGTCATGTGCTCTTGGCAGAAGGTAAGTGGTGGCAGGAGGAAACAGTGCACAAATTGCTAGGTGATATACAGCACCTTTGAGATACCATCCAAGTAGCAAGTTTGACATTTGAACTCAGAAGGACACAGTAATTAGTTCTGGGATGTGGCAGCTCTTGTTCAAGTTTTTAATTTTCATTTTAATTGTTTTGTTGTTTTTCACTTTTTTTTTCCCATTTTTTTTCTTTTTTTTTTCCTTTTGAACAAGAGATTCTGCTTTGTGATTTGCAAAGCAGGACCTGGAAACATGACTCTACCTATTTTCTTGTCTTGGCTCTGACCGCATTTAAATTATCGATGGTGTTCAAACAGACTGTGGTCGTGCAGCACCAGCCTCTTGCAATGGGAGAGGGATGAATGTGGAATCAGCTTGTGGAGAAGGAGAATCAGCACATCTGTTGTCAGCTTGAAACAGTGTTCAGTATAACAATAGGAAAAATTCAAATTGCAATAATTTACCATGATGTGTCTAAACATTACTGGAAAAGAGCTCATTAGTTCTGCACCTCTCAGACCATG
Source organism: Dasyornis broadbenti (assembly GCA_013397935.1). Classification (NCBI taxonomy): domain Eukaryota; kingdom Metazoa; phylum Chordata; class Aves; order Passeriformes; family Dasyornithidae; genus Dasyornis; species Dasyornis broadbenti. The sequence continues at coordinate 970,151 of VZRN01003662.1, read as the reverse complement.
AGGCACAGTCCTGTGGTGAGGAGCTCTGCACTGGCAATTCCAAGTTCTTCTCCTCGGACTTGGATGGCATGTGCCACAGTGAAACTTGAATTCTTGATCTAGTGAGATGTTGTGGGAAGTGAGGCATGACTTAAAGAGTTGGAAGATGTTCAATTTACTTACTTGAGACAATTCATTAATTTTTTATAATTTGCTACATAATACGTAAGGCATAATATTTTTGAGGACATGAGTGCAATGTTTCTCCTCTATCATGTCCATCCATGAAGGAACAAGTTACAGTCACAGGAAATATGGTGTTACAATCACTTCCCCCCCCCATCCCCCCAATTGCGTAGGAAATAGAAACTATTTGCTAATATTAACCACTATACAGTGAAATTAATAGAATACAGTCTGTTTGTAACCTGATAGGAAACTGTTTTGGAAAATTGTCTATCCAGGCCAAATAAATACTGACAGTCCACTCTGTAGCACAAAATGGTATTGTTATAGAATCGCAGAATTGTTTGGATTGGAAGGGTCTTTAAAGATCATCAAATTCCAAGCTCCCTACCATAGGCAGGGACACCTTCCACTAGACCAGGTTGCTCAAAGCCTTATCCAACCTGGCCTTGAACACTTTCAGAGATGGGGCATCCACAGCTTCTCTGGGCAACATGTTCCACCACCCTCACAGTAAAGAATTTCTTCCTAATAGCTAATCTAAACCTACTCGCTTTCAGTTTAAAGTCATTCTCCCTTGTCTTATCATTATTGTCTTTGTGAAAAGTCCCTCTCTAGCTCTCCTGTAGGCTGCCTTTAGGTAGTGGAAGGCTGCCATCAGTCTCCTGGAGCCTTGTCTTCTCCAGACTGATTATTATTTTGAAGATACTATCCCAAAGTATTTGTTGCAACCAAATCCAGGGCTGAAATTTTCTTTGTGCTGTCAGCAAACCTGCAGCCCAGTTTCTCTGTTTACTGAACAAGCCTAGACAGGTCAAAGCAGATGCAACTAACATGGAGCTAGCATGGCTAGCCATCCAGTGCTAGCTCAGAGCATGTTAGGATTTGTGCTCTGCTCTTCTCTTGAGAGCCAGCTCCCACCTAGCTCTTGCACAATGTTGACAGGGTTTGTATGACCAAAGCATTTCATGTATGGATGGGAACATCATCACTGAAAGGTGTAATTTAACTGGAGTATGACCTGCCCACACTAAATCCTGAAGACTACATAAAAACTTAGCTGTGGGTATTATCCTTTCCAAAGCCTCTCTGCGTAAGACATTGCTATGCTCTGCAGCAGTAGCTTCCGTGAGGACTTCTCATCTACAGTGACATGTATTAACTTAAGTAATTTATTATTAGCACTGTATCTTTTTATTGGTCCAGACAATGTGGTGACTTAAACTGTTAGCCTGACTTTCAAACAGTCATTGCTGAACTGGAACTTCTGAGGGAATTGTGAGGAGGTCTCTTGGTGGATCAGCAGCAGTGGGAGCAAGGGCAGAGGACAGGCAGAGGGCAGATGAATCCAAAAAGAGCATCGTCCACATCCATAGTCGGTAGGAGTTTAAAAACCCCAGCTGATCTGGTCCAACTCAGTTAAATGTAAATGTAGGTTTACACAGTAAATAATTAATTCCATATGCTTCCTACTTCATGTTCTTTTCTTTTCCTTAGCTAAATCACGTCTCATTTTAAAAAGCAAACAGAGAAAAGCTAAATGTCAGAAGAGTTTATTTCCAGATGAGTGATACAATTATTAACAAGCAAGTAATCAAGCCATCAAATAATATACAATTCAGAGCATACCTTTGACATTTTGACTAAGAGTATAAAAAGTGCAATTAAATCAATGCACTTCCCTAATAGAGTATTTGCTTCAAAATTCTGGATGGCTAAGGTTAACTCATAATGATTTAATTAATAATTTTTTAAATTACAGTTGATCACTGCTATCTGTTTTTGCAGAAAATCATTAACGCTCTTTAGTGAAAATGGATATCTATCACAAAGATTGTCTTACGTTATTAGTAAAACTTTTAATGGAAATTTGTATGTATTATAAATTTCAGAGGCAAAATTATATGAAGATATAATATAAAGGGATAATATAGAGAGCCATTTTAAACAAGTTTAGATGTTAAACAGCTTCAAGTATATTTTATTCTCAAGACAAACATAGAAATTTCTGTTTCAGGTTCATAAGCACAATTTATATCTCTCCTTTATGTACAGATGTCACAAAATATAAATCACTGAGAAATAAATGTGTTTGGTAACATGGCTTGCCTTCACCAATCATAAAGATTAAATTAAATTGCAAAACTCCTGTAACATTAATGAAATTCAGATTTCACAATTATACATTGTCTTAAAATGTCAGAATGATAATACAGTCCAAGGGATTTAAATACACATTTCAGTTTCTTCTCTCTGTATCCCCAGTTTTATTTTTCTGTCATCTGGCAGTTGAACAAATTGGAACACTACAGAAGTACATCAGAAAAATATGTCATTCATGTACAATTACTCTTATGCAGTATTGCTATAAGCCATGGGTCTTGCAAGTCAGGCGCAATCCACTGAAATCATGTATCAAAGTCATTAATCCAGCATTTTAGAGTAAAATTGTTCAATAAAACAGCTGCTTTTGAAACTATGAGCTGGTGTCTTCCTTCAAACCCAGAATCACACCAACCTAGTGGGGACAGTTTAATCTTACTCTCTTGAATAGCTGGGTACATTCAATCTTCCTGATGTTTCTCAAGTGAAGTTTCTCAAGGAAATTTTATTGTAATCTGAGTGGACTGATGGGGAATGGAAAACAATAATAGAAAAAAAATGGCTATGCGACATGGTAATCTGAGAAAGTGAAGATATTTCACTGTGTTTCAACTGCTTTAAAAAGACATAATTGCAAAATAGGTATGCCTAGAAACTACAGTTAAACAAAACCAAAGCATGATCAAACCTGAAGCAGAGATAAGTCTTTGCCTTCAATACTCTTTAGAACAGTTTGTCAGTGTTACAATGACGGAAACTTGATTCTCCCATAGGAAGAATATGTTGTCAGTAGACAAGTAAGCACCATGGCTCTTTGTACCCAACTATGTTTTTCTGATGGCAGCTCCTGCCTGCGCTATCTGAATCCACTCCTCTGCCTTTTCAGAGTTTTATCTGAAAAAAGAATCATAAACTCAGACTCAGGAATCCTACGAGACCAGGATAGGATTATTAGTTGAAAAATATTCAGAGTCTGCAGTATGTAATTTCTGTATTTACAACAATAGAATTAATAATTGAGGCTGGTAACCAGGAAGCTGTGAGTAAATACTTGAAACAAACTTGGGCTGAGGTTCGTGTCAGTGATTAATGTCCTGTTTATCACACTAGGGTAAAGCTGCCATTGCTGATGCTGTGCTCAGATACTACAGTAATTATTAAGCCACAGATAAGTTGCTTGATAGAACAAACAAGGTGGTGAAGACACAGTAGGTCCCTTTTTGATGAATATAGTTGACATTTGCTTGTTAAAGGGAAAAGGGAACACCCTTACTGAAAAAGGAAACATGGCATATCCTTTTGAACCTTCCTCTAATAAAAGTTTAGTGAAAGACATTGGGTTTTTATCCCCATATGTTCATTTGTTCTCTATTAACATGTATTTCAGTAAGGATGTATGTAATACAGTATAAGCCTCTCATCAAAAAAGGAAATTATTTTTGCTGAAGCATCACCTAGATGCTAATCATATGTTTGATCTGTGTGTAGACGCAGCAATTTTGGAGAAGAACTCCATTACATTAAAGGGACACACAAATTCACACCACTACTAGTAGCCTGAAAGGACTCTGAGAAGCCTAAAGGGGGTGTGTGATGGCATTAGGTGACATTGGTGTGGAGGCCAGTAGGACAAGGTAAAGGACAGAAGTCTATTTGCTCTGCAATGCTGACCTAGTGCTATAGATGATACAACAGTCCAGAATGCAACTTGTAATTTAATGGCCTCCATGACCATTTTGAATGGTCTTAGGAGCTACTGCTCTACCTTAGTAGTCCAAGCATAGGTAGTCTAAAGCTATTTCAGCTCTCTGATGTGTGCTCAGTTGTCATGTTCTTTATTATGCCTGTGGGTACATGATACAGATTGTCTCCTGTTTTTCTGAGGGTAAAAAGGGACCTAAATTTAAAGCAGGCTGGCTATATTTCAATTATGGGAAGATATCTTTTCAGCTGAAGCAAATCACTCTTCTTGACATGCCATCAGAGTCACAGACGACTGACCTTCGGGCGACAGTGCAAGAGATGTCTATTTTATTGAGCAGCTGATTTGACTAGTTATGGATTTTTTCCTTGGTTTTGTTTTTGCCAACAGCATATCTAATTTGAGTTTTAATCTTTTTATTCAATGCCCAGCTGCCTTAGCAGTCCACTTGAAGAACTAAAATATGAAACATATATATTTTATGTCTGTTGTTTGTAATTAATCATCAGTGATTACGATGAGTAATTATACCATTTAATTCAGTATCAGTAATAGATGTACATTAAAGTTACTTCAGCCATCTGCATATTTTTCCTGCCAACTGCTATTCAGAGACCAGCTTTTGAAGGCATTTTTGAGAAGAGAAAGATGGCCATCTGCTAATCTTGACCATGCACATATTTTAAGATACATTGTTTTGATTATGTAATGGAATTGTAAATAGGGAACCTGATATATGCAGTTGAAGGCTGTGCTATCAGTTTGTTGATCAATGACTATTTAAGTAATTTCTTACCATTTTCCCTTTCTAAATCTTCACGATTTCCAATTTCTTATTTAGACATTTTTGAAGCTTCTGAAGTTGTATACTATTCAAGGCAGGATATCTTAGAAAGAGTACACTGAACCCTAGTACAGGACAGCAATTATTCCTCTCTTTATTAATCTAATCCCTGTAATAGTTTGCTATTCTCAATTTGAAAAATGCTGGACGTGTTTATGGCTAAAAGTATATTTTCACACTATTTTCATTGCCCATTTAAGTAGCAGTATGTAAGAAGTTCACTTTGGAGTCTATATTAGATGTCTTTACTCATCTTTAAACCCTACCTTCCTCCTGAGCCTTGAAAGAGTCCACGTAAGTAAGGATCTGGCTTCACAGCATATAAAAAGTGTAGTGGAAACAATCTGTAATATCCTCTACCATTTCCCTGCACTATCTGAACATCATAGAAAAAAAGCATGTCCTTTCTGTTAGATGATGCAAATTCAGTAAAACTCCTTTTCTTCAAAACAATATCAATATGACCCTTTACAACTTCTTCTCCCTGTGAATCCTTTTCCAGTCTTGCACTTAAAGTCACTAACTGTTCAGGCAAGACCTACAAATTTTATTCATGGGAAACTTGTTATAAGGGGATTTGGTGCAGCCTATAATGGATTCCCAGCCCGCTTTATTAGTTTTGTTTTGGTTTTACAAGAAACTAATTTATCCGTTCACTTACTGAAATCTGATTTTCAATTTTGAGGTTGAATTTTCACTACACTGAGTATAATGGGCCTTTTTTCTGACTATACATTCTGATTAAATGTGGACTTTAGACAGAAATATCTGGCTACTTCCACCTACTAGAAAAAGCCAGAATTAAATGTATAAGTAAAGTTCACTTTAAGCCCGTTTATAAATGTAGTAAAAAATAGTTTCTTTCAAATAACTGAATCATCCTTGTGGAAAGAAAAATACAGAGAACATTCTTTAAGAAAGAATGGTTTTGAAAATAAAGAGTTCGCAAGATATTAGGTAATTTTAAAATGTTTATGCAAAGTGATTCTGTATTCCTGAATTAACTATTAGGGTTTTTTACATCAAAAACCACTGTATTTCTTTTCGCCAAAACTCTTTTTTTGGCAAAAGAATTGTGCACTAAAACATTTGAGACAACCTTTTTTCCTGCAGAAGTGAAAATTCATATTTAAAAAAAATCTTATAGGTAACTATCACAGACATTTTAACACCTGATTTCTGAAATATCATCCAATAATCAAAGAAATTACTTTTAATTTTTTTAATGTGTTAATCAAATGTTAACAAAATCCACATATTGTAAGAATCACAATATAATGCTAGACTTCTTAATTCTGGAAAGATAGAAAATTAGACAAAACTGTTATATCAAAACACTTTTTTGTTTGTTTTCTTTTTTGAAAAAAAAAACTAATAGAATGAGATTGTGAAATATTTTCCCTAGTATTTGGAATTATTTTCTAACTAAATCAACCTTATCAAGCAGCTAGAATTCTGCCAGGCCAAGATTCTGCCCCAATCCCTCCTAGTTCTCTGAGCAAACCTGGGTCTGGTACTTAATTATGGGTTTATTCAGGATTCTTTCATCACCATTTCATTCATAAGCTATATAAAGGACAACAGAGAAAAATGAAGTCATCACCTGAAAAGTCTTCACTAAAAAGGCCACTTGCTTCTTCCGAGCGTCATAAACTACAGCTGCTCTGAGAGATTTACTGTGTCTGTTTAATGTAATCGTATGTCACCGTGGTTTGGTCCTACTGCACACATCTCTTTTATTAGAATCAGTGATTCAAACATAGGTTTCCATGGATGAATGTGCACACTAATTTTAACTATTTATCCTTTCCATGGAAGCATTGTGCTCTAATATATTCACTTTTTTTTTTTTGGCCTATAATTAAATGCTGTAATTTTGTAATCTAGTTGTTTTCCCCAGACATGCTCTAACTTTATTAATAAAGTGGGCAAAACACCAATAAAAAGACTGAAAAAACCATATGCTTGAGCATAAAGGTTTGGGCTGTTAATAGTACACAGCTATTTTTCTTTTTCCTTTCCGGTGTGTTCCAGTTTCAATATTTTCCTTTCATTGGCTTTGACTAATCTTTTTATAGTATAACATACATGGAGCTGCCGATGCAATCTAAAACAGCATGTGACAAGTAGCAAACAGCCCATCTAATTTTAACATTCTCTGCCTGCATACATGTTTTTTGTCCTTGTAGCATTAGAATTGCTCATCTGCCTCCAGCTGAGAACTAAACTAAGCACTGCAGTCACATAAATATGTGAGAAAGCACATTCAGTTTTTAAAGCTAAACTGAAACAACTTGGATGTGGGGGCAAAAATGGACTTAAAGCCTTCATGGAAGTCTACAGCATGGTTAGACAACAGGAATTGTCCCCCTCATTCAATGTGTTGTTCCTCATGCTGAGAGAATTTAAAGGAAGATTTGACTTCTGATGATATTTCTGTTCCCAGTTCTGATATTTCTGTTTCTGTTGGTCTCTACTCTTCAGCACAAATATTCTATCTGTTTTATGAGAATACCTAAAATCATAGGTAAAATGCAATGTGAAGAAAAGCAAGGGATCCCCTTGGCAGTGTTGCCATGTTTTCAGGAAGATGCATTTAAAGGAAAATCAAGAAGGGGGGAAATAGTGAATCTGAAGGGTGTAAAAGGGAAACGAAGGAGTGAAGAAAGGACATAATTTTATGAGAAATATTTATGTTTTCTGGTTGCTAATCGTTCCCTGGAAGTCAAATTATGCAAGAAAATCAAGAGTAAGAACATGACAAAACTACATTTTTTAAATATTAAAAAAAAAAAAGTGTAGTCTGAACATGAAAACTACTGGTGTTTGAGAAATCAGAAGTCAGAGCCACAGAAGAACTTTCCATATTGCAACTTTTAATAATATTTGATGTAAGATAAAGACATGATTCTAGTAAACATCTTCTGCACCTGCACACTGGACTGAGACTTAGATGGAAAGCCTACTAGAAGGTGGATCCAAACATTTAGGGTTTGGGTGATGAGAAGCCCACTTTAGTCCACAAAAAAATAACAACTATAGGTGTTGGAATTGTTCTGGTGAAAACAGGCCTGCCCAAAGACTTTAGGACAAATAAAAGCATTGGTGGGGTTTACCTACGCCTTGATTTTAATTCTCCGAATTTTTCATTAGCCCCACTTTCAACATATAGGTACTTATGTAGATCCTAAAATCAGGATTGAAAGAAACCAACAAGCTAAGAAAGAGGTCATCTGGACTAGGAGCACAGGTACCAAGACTTAGGAAAAATACACTGACAGTGCTTTTGAAGGACTGTCAGGTGGGTCATGCATTAAGTCTGGTAGAGGACAGACTCTTGTGAGACTTACTGAGTTTTGAGTGTCGAGCACCACAGGGGGTTGTATGAAGATCTTTATGACAGAAGTCTAGGCACCCATGGATTCTAGCAGAAATGTTAGTCTTTGGCACAGAAAAGACACTGAAGCACAGTGGGGTTTGGATGGTACTGTTCAGTGAGTTTTCATTTAAACCATCTAAAACCCCTTTGTGTTTCAGATCCAAACTCCTGTTCCTTTACTGCTCTGTGCTTCATGTAGTCATTTCAAGTTTTCTAAATGGCTTATTAATTTCTAACAGTGCCTTGAAGCCAAAACAGCTGATTCTTATAAATCAAAATTAGGATAAAATTGAAAGAACACTGCAAGGTCAATTGCTTTGCTTGTTTGCATACTTTAAACTACAGGGATACATTATGACTCTGATGGATCTGCTTACTTTAATATTATGGGCTGCCTTGTAGAAACAGCAAACCAAAACACAAACCACTTCTTTACTACCACTAGAACAGCCTGGAGCTTTTAAGAAAGGAGGGGTTTTTTTGTATTCCTGAGACCACTAATGCTCCCCTCACCATGTTTCTACAGATGGATGAAAAAGAAAGAAGCCATCTGGTGTTTCAGAGAAACCATCAGTATGAAGGTTAAGAAGTCTAATTACAGTTGAAAGTAATTTTAGGTAATATTTTGCCTATTGGGTGTGATAATACAGCTACTTATACTGACCACAGCTTTAGGTTGTTATATTACTACTCTCCTCTTCCAAAGTATTAAATGGCCTTCGCCCCACACCTGCAGTGTTGGCTTCTTCTGCTTCCATGGGAAGCTCATGCAAGGAAATAAATATCATGGAATGTCTCTTACTAAATATAAAGCAAATAGTTTTCTATTGGTTCTTTATACAAACTACTCATATGCAATGAGTGGTTTCCCAGGGCAGCAGAAGCTGGGAGGAAAGCCCTGAGAAGCCGAGGCTGATGGTGACGTAAACTGGAATGAAAAAGCCATGCTGTCTGCTTTAGCAGTTCTCAGATATCACACTGTCATTTTGGACCTGCTGCAAAGGTGATCCATGTTACCATCCACAAGCTGGTGAGAACCTTGGTTTTTGTAATGCCTGGTGGTGCTGAAGCAAGAGGAGTTAGTCACTCATGTTTTAAAATTAAACAAGTGTCAGCTTGATCTGACCTCACTAGTGAAAAGAAGTCAGTTAAATACTGTCAGCCACATTGAAGTAAATGCAAAAAAAAAAAAAAAAAAAAATGGAAACTTCTTTCACTCATCTTCTTCGCAGTCAGAAATCTGGCATGGTACACACATCCATGCATAAAATTTTCAAGGTCACTTGTGCCCTTTTTTCTTATTTATCATCTTAAAGGATGCATTCTGATTACCACAGAGGGTGTGTTCAGGTTCATTTTCTTACTGGAAATCATGTGAATCATGGGAACCATGTGTCCAGTTTCTTTTAAAGGAGTTCATGTAACATCCATCAAAAGAATATCTGCATTTGTCACAAAGACTTTCATGATCCAGTGGAACAAACACACAGAATTTCTGGGGAGTACCAGAGCTTTCTTCAGGCACAAGGAGTATTTAGAGAATTTTCTTAGGTTACCTCATGCTGTTTATCATTATTAACCATATCTGAACAGTCAAGTGAAAACCCAGTAATCTCCGAAAGTGAGGCATAGATAGAAACAACCACCATAGGACAGACCAAAACCAATGATCCTTCTAGGAAATGATGGCACCATATCAGCAACTTTGAGTCTTCTTTTTTATCTTCTACAAGGTAATATTTTTAGTTGCATTGGACTTACCCTTAGAACTAAGTTAGTTACCAGAATTGAGAGAGAAGACAAACTGGTTTGGAAGCTTCAAGTCAGCGGAACTCTCTTGCAAAAGAGGAGGGAAAAGGGACCCTTAAGAATAATGTGTACAGCCAGCTAACACAGAGAAGCTGGCTCTACTGGAAATTTAAGGCATCCTAGCAAAGAAAAACTTTCAATTGGCTTTGAGCAGGTTTTGAGTCCATAACTTGCTTAAACAGTCTGAATTATAGAAAAATCTACTATTTGCCGTCCGATTGCAGTGGGAATCCAAATGAGGCATCTTTAGGCTGACTAGCAGTGACCCTCCCTTGGTATAAGCATAGGGGATTCAGAAAACTGCTACATCCATATGTCTTATAGCTCAGGCACAGACTTGTAGCTACAAGCTTACATTGTGAAAGTATCTGGGTTTTGTAATATTTTGCAACCCACATATCCTATGTACCTTTTAAAGAAATTACATCTGACACATTCATAAATTGCTATCAGTCTTGGGAATAGGGTGGTTAGGGTAAATAGCTTTCTTGACACCTCCAGGACTGTCAGGGTTAGGTCAATGCAACACAGCAGCACCAAAAGCAGAGTGCAAGCCTGCCATGGTTATGAAGCTGTGTGCCATGGGCACTCAGATGGGAGAGACACTTTCTCTGTAGTTCTCTCACCTCAAAGGTGGAGTTGTTCCAAACAGAAGCACTGATTCACCACACATTACTCATGAAAAATTAATCCTCCCAGTTTCTGTCCTTAACTAAATGCTACCTGTGTAGCTTTCACAGTGACACATCCTCCTCCTGCTCAGTCTGTGAGATGTGAGGAAGTGATGGAAGGCAGATTGCACGGTTACAGAGTTCTACAGTTCATAGGGTAAAAAACGTTCATGCCATAAACACAGACAATAAGAGAGTTGAAAGATAATTGTGTTTTCTTATGATTCATATGATTTGATTTCTATGGATTTTTCCAATCCTTGTAAGAAAATGCTTTGTGATTTTATTTTATTTTTTTGTCATTTTCCCCATGATATTTTCATTTTAAATGACAGTCAGAGCAGTAAATGAGAAGAGGTAATTTGTATTTGACTTACAATAGTTGTAACGAAGCATAAAAATGTCCATGATTCTACCAATCAGTGACTCAATAGCTTTTATGAGCACAACTCTTGTATCTGTACTATCATGTATTAGGATATATCAGATATAAAAAAACCACACTAAGTGTAGTAGAATACAAGATGTATCAGAATGAAAGAGAATAATAAAATTAAATAGATGACTAATGAAGATAAAAAAGTTAAGCAATTTGAGTTTCTAATACTCAATAAAATAGTTGAGATGACTATTGTAGAGGAGTGTTACTTGTCAGATGACTTACCACGTTCTTTTACTTACACAGGCTGATGGCATGCTACTTTATCTATACATCTGTACACAAGGGAGTCAGGAAAGACTCTTTGGATCTTACCTATAAGAAATAAATATGAGAAATCTGGATGAAGACATTTTAGGTACTTTCATTTATTAAAAATTATTTTTGTTGATGAATGTGGAAGACAAAGGAGATATATTATTGACTCATGCACATCAAAGCTATTCAAAACAGCTATTGGTAATACCTACATGTTTTATAACCAAAAAGCTTATATATAGCAAGTTAATACTTGTTTTTTGTCCAAAAGTCCTGAGTATGTTTAAGCAGGGAATCTAGCCAGCATGACTGGGAGCCAGCTTGGTTGAAAGCAGAGCACATCATTGAGGCTAAAGTGTACATAAGGTGGAAGTGGGGCCAGGTTAAATGGGAGGAGTGCAAAGGCATTGCCCAGGCATGCAGGGAAAAGCCAAAGCTCAGCGGGATTTAAATCTGGTGAGAAATGTAAAAAAAAAAAATTTCTGTAGAAACCTCGTCAGCGGAACGAAGATCAGAAAATCATGACTGACTGCTGAATGTGGTGGTTGAAAAAGAACATGAAAACCATAGGTTTTGAAAACCACTTTCTTCACCTCAGTCTTTACTGAACAGTTATTTCCCCAGACACCTCTTGGTGTCTGCTGACTGATTGAGTTTGAGGGAGAGACACACCACCATACTAAAAGAGGATCGAGTTACAGACTACTTAAGCACTTTGGATGTAAAGATATTCATAGGTCCAGACTGCGTGCTGGGAGAACTGGCCAGCTGTATTGCAAAACCAGGCTCTATCAGCTTGGAAAAGGCCATGATGGTTGGGGGAGTTTCCCAGTGATCAGAAAAAGGCACTTTCAAAAGTGCACAAACAAAGCTCTATCTACAGCACAGCTACAGGACACTTGGCCCCCAGACAAAGTCAGTTCCTCAGGAAGTTATGGAGCAAATTAACTTGGAAGCCATTTCCAAGGGCATGAAGGCCCAGAAAGTGACTGTGAATGGCCACCAAGGATTTATGAACAACAAATCATGCCTGGTTATCATAAGTATCTTTCTGTGATGAAATGGCTGGCCTTGTGAACAATGGGAGAGCAGCAGACGTCATTGACCTTGCCTTTAGCAAGATTTTTGCCACATACTCAGATAACATCTTAATAGAAAAACCGAGGAGATGTGTTCAGATAGGTAGACTGTAATATGGGTGATAAAATGAGCTCATGGGGTTTGTAGTAAAGTTGGTGTCTGGTAACAGGTGGTGTTCCCCAGGGACTGATGCTGGGGTCAAAACTGTTTAACATGTCTACTGATGACCTGGATGATAGGGTGGGACATGCCCTCAGCAAGTGGGCAGATAATACCAAGATGGGAGGAACAGTCTGTGTGCTGGAGGACAGGGTTGTCTTGAAGACGGACATTGATAGGCTGGAGAAGACCTCATAAAAAGAAACCTCATGAAGTTCACCAAAGACAAATGAAGTGTCTCACACCCAGGATGCGAAAATATTGTGCAATCTTACAACACTGACTGGGTGGAAATCAGGCTCACAGAAAGGGATCTCACTGACAAGAGTTTGAGCTGGAGTTGGAAGTTAACCGATGGGGTGAAAACCAACCATGTACTGTGTGGCACTGCCCAGACCATAGACAGCAGCTGTGGGAGGGCATCCTTCCACTCCTGAGGCTGCTTCTGGGGCACCGTGTGTTGTTCTATTTTGCAGTTTTTGCTTGCTTCAGCTTTTCCTGTAGTTCTTTCTAATCTGCGTTGGAAGCACTAGGCAAGCCTTGAACACTGTGATTCATTTGACATACCTACTGGAAGTTTTCTGCTGGAAGTTAAAAATACATTATAAACCACGGGTTGTGAAGGTACCTGCTATTGGTCAAGAAACAGTCCATAAAATCTGACAGCTGCTGTTTCTCTGATTGAGGGGGAGGATGGGAAATCTCTGCCTTTCCAGCATTGGCATGCATAATGCTTTTTACCTCAGGAAGGCAGGCTCTCTAATGTGTTTATGTTTTAGTCATAAATTTGTTGATTAAAACAAAAAACACTGTGAAGAAATCTGGCTCAGGAATGTAGGTGTATGTTTTTGCAGAACTGAAAGCAGCCCTGTGATGCAACTATCCTATTCCAGCACCCAGGGCAGCTCCTTGAGGATGGGATTGGCAAGGAGGGTTCCCAGGGATCTGGCAGCCAGGGCCTGCCCCATTGTCCCGGCCATGAGCAGCAGGGAACCGAGGCAGCCCCAGCCTCAGGCATTGGGAACCTCCATGGCCATAGACTGTGGCCAGACTGGGATATGGGGCCCTGCTCAGCAGAGCCCAGCTCGTGGGCAGGCAGACCCAGGGGGGTGGGCAGGGACAGTCAGGCCTGTTCCTGTCCTCAGGACCATGACTCTTTCATTGCACCAATTTTCCATTTTTTAAAAGGATGTTGAAAGGTTTTTTTAATTGGAAGCATTTTTTCTGCTGGGAACATTTTGGATACTTTCATCTCAAAACAAGCCTTGACCATTCCAAATTTTCTGCCAAGGTTGTTTGTCTTGTCTTCTCTTTCTTAGATGAAAACCTTGTTTATTTAAATGTTTGAGACAGCATATATATTTTTAGATTACAGGTGAAATGCTGTACATCTTAACACACTCTAGGTAGTAATTTTTTGGTACTGTTATTATCTGAGTGCATATTACGTACTGTATAGCAAGGTGCTATTTTTTTTTTTTTTTATTAAGGAAAATAGCTATTTGTGTTAGAGTATTTATATTAATTGGGAAGTTAATTTGGCCAGCTGTCATACACAAGTCTTTGGCTTATGTAACTCAAAAAGAAATGATTCACATGACACCCACTTTTCTCACAGAAAAAAAGATGATGAAAACAAGATAATGCATTCTTGAATAGCTACTTAAAAGTCAGAAACTCTTCATTAATTTAGTGAGATGAAAGCAATGTTATTTGGATTTATTTGAAACACATTTTGAACTTTGAAAATATAAGAGGTTGCTCTTTTGAATACAGTTTAAATGGAGAAAGTTTATTGAAAAATTTATCATCATGACTTCTCTTAGTTATCACCTTCATAGATAATTTATGCAGCTAATAAACAGTATACAGGTAACAAACTGCATCAATTATCTGTAATATAGCAAACAAGATCTATCTCTCCACAGTCTTTCTACACATATTTTCTGGTATTTCTGATATGTTCAAATTACGCTTTTCTTTTTATTAAGGGGAAAAGAGGCTAAAAGCCTAGAGCAGCCAATAAATGGATTGCTGTCCCACCCTCAGCTTTAAGCTCTTATCTCCCTGTCTCTGTGTGAGACCAAGACATTTTAAGCTCTTCCAAGAACAGACTCACTTGCAAAGCAACCAGCAGCAGCACAAGTTTTCTACAGAGGGGTAAGAAAGGCTAATTGTAAGCACTTCTTAATGAATTGTTTTATTTTGCATTTTTTTTCATTTCCAGATTCTCAAAATCTCAAATCAATACTCTCTAAGCAAAGCTTGCGAAGTCAGAGTTACTTGCAAAATAACAATACCAGGTTTATTTTAGCTAAAGACTGAAAGAATTATTTTTTCTTTCAGAGTAGCAATGGAAATCTATTATCCAAAGATGCATTTAATCACTTAGATGCTAGCAAGGCAAAAATCCTACTAAACTTGTTTTATTTCCAATATGTTATGTATTTGGTATTAAATATTTTTATTTAAATGATTGTGTCAAGGTGTATCCATTTCTATGAATGCCATACATTTTTAAAAAGAAAGTGGGGAGCTGTCACAATAAATGCATGTAGGAGGAACCTGGCTGCCTGTCAATTCTGGTTTAAATAGCCAACAGGAATGTCACACTCCTGTGATAGAGAAAATAACAGATGCTGAAGATCCACAAAAATCTGGTCTACAGTGACAGACTCTATCCTGGCACACAGGACCATCACAAGAGCAGCAACAGGCCAAGGAAGAAGTGCAGTACTCTCCGGCCTGCGAATGTGACTTCACTCCCTGGCAACTGCATCAGCTTTGAGCCTCTGCTGCACGGGGACATGCCTGGAAATACCCGATTCATTAGGCAGTGCTGACAGAACACTTTGACATCTTGAACCCTCCTGAGGGCTACCAGCTCCCCAAAGTGCACTTCATTTCATCCCTCTCTGTGTTAGACCAAGTCTCCTAAAGATGTGTGGCTGCATTCCCGGTTAACTTAGGTAGCTTAGTTAACTCTTTGCTTTATTTGTTTGCTTTGAAATGCACTGGAGGAATTTTCAATCAAGGTAGTGAATTCAAATAACTGGTGTAGTGTGGAACATTCCATTGAATGAACTCGTACATCTTGACTGTGATTCATAGCCAGCCCTCTTGTACGTCATGCATAAATCATCTTTTCATAGTTTTGCAAAGTCACCATGCAAAGAAGAGCAAGAAAATGTGAGCAGATAGGTTTTTGCATGAAGATTATCACTCCCAGAATGGACAGGGCCTCTCCAGAGCCAAAAAAAGGCCAAACTTTGCATAAAACTGCACTGTTTCACTTTCTCTGTTCTGCTTCTGCTTGTTCCCACAGTACATGTTCTTTCTTTAGCTGGCACATAGCAGGACAGCTTACTTCTAATGAAGCTAATATATCAGACTGTACACCAAACAGCAGGTAGCCTGTTATATTTTTAAGGTTTTCTTCATATCCAGACAGAATGGCAAATGTTGTTGGCCCTGGGCATTGCCCAAGATTTTGAAGCGGCACCTCCCTTCTCCCCACCCCAGGTGATTGCTGCTGTATCACTTCTTGGCAATACCTGTGCCAGCTCTGAGTTCATCTCCTTGTCTGCATGACTCAACAGTAATTACTCTGAATATTGATATGGGGCTTTGGCACATGAAAGGCACAAGAATGAATCACTACTTAATAGACAAGATGTCTGTTTCTTACATATGGCTTAAGTGAGCCATTGTTTCCTGTTGTCCTAGATTTCTAAATGCATCTACCTTCACCCACACAAACCTGCCATTGCTATAACACAACGTCATATTGGTTGCTTCCTGCACACCCACGCAGGCACGCCTATTCGTGTGCATGCATTTGTGCACGTTGTGGTGTGTCCTGGTAGCCTGATGGAGACAGAGGAAGTGTGGACATCATGGAAGAACTAAAAATGCTGGCAGTATAGGCATGAGGGATTACGGCCACCTCCTTCATACACGTGTATTTACATACCTGCTTTTCTGTGTTGCATTTTCCAAAATAGTCTCCTGCACAGGGCATAGTATTTTAAAGAGATAAGAAAAATGCTGACATAGAAAAGTTTCTGTACTTTGCACCAATATAACGACTAAACAGGAACTTCCACATTGAGGTAGTTCTAAAGTAGCAGTTCAGGCCAGAAAGGTCTTTTCTCTTTGTGAAACAAAGCTCATTTTCTGAATTTTATAGAATATTGAAAGCGTGTTTTAGAGTTATTGCTTCAGTTTTTCATATGGAATATGTCGTTAAATGTCGTTCATAGATTCCAAGTGAAAGAGGACTTGTGCAAGTGTTCAGAAAATAACAACTGACTGCATGCAAGTACCACATTAACAGTAAAAAATAGACAATGGTTATGTCCATATTGTCTCTTAAGGAGAGCAATATACTTGACACATGTGATGCAGAAAACCTTAGCTCAGGTGCATCCATTGTCCGCCATCCCTTGCCATACCCACTAGAAATCCTTATAAGAAGAAAAGTCAATATGCCTGCCCACATATCTTCTAGCCATGTGCCACTGCTCTGCAGCTCTTGGAGACTAGCTATGGAGAATTTTTCCTGGCAGAGGGAGCAGTGGCCATGCCAACATACCAGGAAGAAGAGTTGTTGGGCTCTTTCCAAACTGGGTAAGCTGGGACTCACTTCTCTCTTTCTCTGCTTCTGTTTTCTCAATGGCATCAGCTTCAAGTGCAGCCGAAGGAGAAGGAGGAGAGAGCAGCTTTTAAAAGGCTGTGGTCACATGTCAGGCAGGTTAGATGTAGACTGTGGGCTCTGCCAAACACTTCTGAGGGGTCTCGTTGGTTCTCTCTGACTAACTATAATGATGAGCTTTTAAAATATGGAAAATGCATATGAAGGGTGTAAGAAGGTGCTTCCAGATTTTGTGGGATAAAAGGTGCAGCCTGTGTATACATTTTATGTTAAAGGGCCCTAGGCAAATTTTGGACTAACACAGCAGAGTTAGGCAAGTGACTGAACATTTTTTCTGGTTTCTGAGTTCCTACAAAAATCCTCAAGAGGAAGGAAAGTGGGAGAATCCCCACAGTTTGCAGCTGGCAAATATTCTTTCCTTAACAGTCTACTTCTTTGTGTCTCTTCTTATTCATGTCCTTTAGAACTTAAACTTTTCAATTCTTTACAATATGGAAGTCTTTTCTTGAGTCTAATTACTTTTGTCACTCTCCTCTGAACTCTTCACTTCTTGATTAAAATGCAGCCAGTCATTTTATGAAGAAAGATAGCCTTGTGTTACTGACAGTGTGCAGAGTGTGCAGTTGTTGCCGTCTGGTTCACAAGGGAAAAAAAAAGGTGGGTCGGTCAATAATTATTTAAATGAGAAGACAGGTTTCTCTGCGTAACAGTTTTATTTTAATACACTGCCAAATAAAATGGTAGTTTATCACTGCATAAGGCATGCTAAATATTTCAGTGACAAATTCTGTAATAATTTGGTCAGCAATTTCAAGAAATCTAGCTCCCAGACCCACTGTCTCAGAATTTATTTCTCAAATTAACCAATCTCTCATTACTACAGATAAACTTAGAAACTAGACACTTAAAAAGAAAACTTAGGGAAAAAGTCTCTTATTTTGGTACATAAGTGTATACTGTGAATTTTCTCATCTCAATTTATAGAAAACGATCTCAGCTTCTTGGCTTAGGTAAAAAGAGTAATGCCAAGTTCATCACAGCAGCAACAGGATCATCAGCTTGTTTTCCAACATCTTTGTGCTGAGTATCCTTTTTGGCTCAAGCAAGTAATCCTACCCTTTCTTTGAATAAGAAAAATGGATTAAACCTGTGGGAATCATCTATCCAAAGCTTATTATGGAATATGAGCAAACATGACAACAGATCTTTCAAACCCCTTAACAGCCTGATATGAGTGCCAGCATCAAGATTATAAATGCCAGCTTCACAGAGAACAAGTTTGGTAATAGTGCGAAATGACTCCAAGTCTCTTCCAATAAACCAACCATTTTACAGTTTTTCCCTGTTTTCCTTGTGATTTGCATAAACATCCATCTCAGTATGAAAACAAATCTGTCCCTTCATGCTTTGCACAGACTCCAAAGTTCAAGTCCGCAGTCGACTGAGGCTCTTTCTTTGTAGTAAGTTCTCAGGACTTGCAATGAGCTGACAGATAAAAGGTTGTATTTGCCAAAAATCAGTACGGATGGCAGTGCTTGGCATGGATTTTCCCTGATCAGTCGCATTATTTTCTAAACATTTCTGAAAGATATTATATAGGATCTGGAGTGCCAACCAAATCTCAATTCTAAAAACGGGGAGAAATGTCCTACCAAAGATAAGGGGACTACAGCTCCAATGGATGATCACTATGGTATAACAACAATATTTTTAAGATGATATCCCACCTTAAAGCAAAGGAGGAAAGTATCGGTACCATGAGTTGTGCACGTGAAATATATGGTATAATAATGGTATAACATAGGAAGTGTAATACATAAAGTAAAGGAAGCTTTAGAGTGTAACTGAATTGTAAGGTTAAAAGAGGATCCAGCAAGAATAGACAGATTGGCAATCGTTAGGGCAGAGCCTGTATGTATGACATTACACTGTGCAAAAAGGAAATTTGGATCTAAAACTCCCTCACTTATGTTTCTTAAAAAATAATCTCATACTTAATGGAAAAAATTAGGTTTTTATAGCGGAACTATGATTATGGTAATATAGAAAGACTATAACATAACAACAATACCAGTACATCACATTCTAAGGTTTCATGGGTGGTTTTCAGAAAAAGATAAAAATCAGGATTTCTGACATACTCTCAAGATCTTTCTACATCGCAAATTTCCAAGTTCAGCTCCTTTATGCCTCCAATAAACTAAGAGAATAGGAGGCCAAGAGTGTGTCTGTGTGTGTGTGTGGTTACCACACAGGGTAAGGCTGTGCTATCTCATCCCACTGATTTAAATACTTTTTAAGTTGAGTGCAGTGCTACTAACAAAAAATCTTAAATACAATTCTATGCCATATAAACAAAGAGGAAGTAGTATATGGACTCATCTGTCTTCCATATACTTGTATGTTTTTTGTATTAGAGATGTGTATATTTTGTGTATCTCAGTGTTCACAAAAAACCTCTTGAGCTTTTCACAACTAGTATGACTTTTCCTCAAAGTACTGCAGGTTGCACAAATGCCTAAGACTTCAGCAGCTTTGAAAACTCAGTGTGGTAATGGTTTCATTTTCAGCCAGAAAGAATTACATATGTGCAGAGTTTGTAAGTATCTCTAGAAATGCCTGAAAGGCAAACTGGATTGAACAGATATCAAGCTCTATTTGAGACAGCAGAGGCATTCAATGCAGTCTTCCAATAGCCTTCAGAGTAAGTGGAGTCTACATCATACTGTTTAATATCTTACAATGGATGGGTGTATCAGACTTTTTGTTAACTTTTTGAGTAATACACAGACATATTCTACACTCTAAATTTTATTGCATACTTGCAGCTATTATCATGTTAATATTTTCAGGCATTAAAATGTGTGCGTAGCAAAACAAACATTGCAAAGACATATTGCCTTCAGAAGGAGACAGCACATGGATTTTATAATATTGATACACTATTTCCTTACTATGTAAATGAAAGGCTTGGCTTTGAAAAAAATTCAATATTTTAGAAGATTTAAAATGAGTGCAAGGAAATCAGAAGTTAGAATCATGATTATTAAAATCTGACATATTTCTTAATGAATTTTTAAATTAGTTATTATTTAAGATTTTAAAATTAATTTGATATTGATTTAAATGGGAAGAAATTACTTTCAGAGGTCCATAATATATTTTTTTCAATAGACTTGGGTTTATTGTTAAAAAAATCAAGTTAACAATCAGGGCTCTTTAGAATTTCTGAACTGATACTAAGTGTAACTTCATCCAGTTAATTAAAGGGGCAGTCTCTGGGAATAATGATGAGAAATAACAAATATATTTCACTTTTGTCATCTGTGAAAAAACCAATGTATTTGCCTTCCCATTCAGGTAAAGTACAAAGGACACTGGAATAGGTAGGCAAAAAGGGGGATGGAACTAAAATGAATACTTAGGAGTCTGGTAAAAGACATTCATAATGAATATATTAATATAATGAATATATACAACATGCAGTGGTGAGGTCCTTCTCCAAACATATTGACACATCAACTCACTCCAAAAGATTGCTAGAACAGTTGTCACTATTCATATTATATTTTCTATTTGCTTCTGTGATGGTTTTCCTCCACAACTGGAACACAAATACTGACATTCAGAAACTGCTAACTGTATATTACTCTGAATAAAAAGTTTTGATTGCCAAATGTATTTTTCAAAAATTCAATACCAATTAATTATGAAAAAATCCCGAATTTTGATTCTTCTTTGAAATTCACAGTATCCAGTTTAAATAAAAATGAACACTTGGCCTCAGTTCTTGGTTTGAGTAGAGGGAAGCAAAAGTATTAAACGTGTTTAGTGACTTGATGGACATAGAAGAGCAATATCTCTGATTTCTTTCTTTTGTACACGTGTGTGTGTATTTAGGGGAAAAAATGATAAAGGCTAAAACTCTAGTCCTGCTGAGCACTGGAGGAGCTAGCAGGTTTTAGTAAAGCCAGGATTTTATCCAAAGAACTGTTACAGCTCTGAAAACAGAATGATCCCAGCCCTGGGATAAATTAAAACTCTAAGAACAGGTCAGGGCTCTGTCTATCCTAGGGGACTTGTAAAGTCCAGCCACATCTCCTGATCCTCATGGGTCACCCCCATGTGAGAATGAGATCTCATTATTCACGTCTTCCCTCATCTCACCCATTCTTTATTTACTCATGGAAAGCCTCATTTTTCCTGAGGAAACTAAGCTACAAGATCTACAAGAGAGCAATGGCATTCCCAAATGAGGTCCTTGTTCCAAACAACCTAAGAACGAGCACCTTGAGGTGCACCTCCTACCTCCTTTATCCCTAAAATGAGCTTGCCAAAAGCTGCATACACAAAGGGAGAGATGGGAGCTAAACATGCTGGTCCTGTACCGAACAGGAACATCAACATATCCCAGGTCAGAGTGTTAGGGTCGTGTGCTGTATCAGCCAAGCAATTAGTACAGGCTAGGATTTCGGGCTCTATGCCAGACTTGAGCACGAAATTATTTCATAAGACAACCAGTGAGCACTGTATGAACCACTTATTTGCCATGTTTTCTTGACATGGTAAAAGTAGCAACCCATTTTTCCCATGGGCTGGACTTACAACATATGCAACAGCATGAAAACTTCATCTAATGGCATTCTTTCACTTTATGTACTCAACTAAAACTAAACAGGAATTTTCTGTCTCTGTACACTCCTCTGAATTCATGATTGCTTAATACCACTGTTTTGTAACACTTCTTCTTTAGCTACCAAAACTTAGTTTCTAACCACAAAACCAGAGTATGACTAAACTGACTTCATCATTTACTGAATACAAACTTCCCAAGCATGTCTTATCTTGAAAACAAATAATTGGTTTTCCTCCATAATACTAAAGATATTTATCAGCTGGGCTATGTGTTCAGTGATAATCTGAGAAGCTGGAGTAGGAAGCAGCTGCAGAGTATTGTGTGACAGCTGCCACAAAGGCAACCTGAACTCTGGCTTGGGCTTTGCCATCTGCACCCTGCAGCAGCTGGCTTTTGCTCCATAGATTCCTTTAAAAAACCCATCTGTAAACCGTGCTGTATATTCTGCACACTGTGGTAACTGTGCTTATTTTTCTTGCTTTTTTCTTATAAATCTGCACCCAATAAGCAATTTGAAACCCACCAGGAGTGTGGCTGTCATGTTACATGTGAGGCAGTGCAGGAAACAGAAGAGAAAAAGTGGCTGTTTTGCAACACTGAGCTCAGCCCCGGGGGAAGTGGACAGATTCAGAGTTCTTATATTAGATGCCCTTTCACTAAAACATCCAATGATCATCTGTTCACATAAGGAAAGATCTTACCCATTCTTATTGTTTTATTTAATTTACTGCTTATGATGGATAATTCTTTTTTTCTGAGCTGCACAAGAGCTGAAATAAGAAGGAAAGTTACAGAGAAACTTGGAGTAACACTGCTAACGAAAGTTTTTGGAAATTCTACCTTCACCAATTGACACACAATGTACAGTTGCTCAGTGTCAATTTCCACATTTTCTTTGTCCTTTTCAACATCTACTTGTATCCTCTGAATTACTGGATCAGATGTTACCAAAGGCAGCAACCCATATTAAACAATTATCTTATCACATACCATGTACTTATGAGTAATACACTCTATGATCATCGGATGTGTAAAAGTTTCTATCCCACTCTGGTAAGCAATGAGCTGGACTTTATTCACACCTTCATCACCTTTTAATTGGAGTAGTGTCTATGATAGGGATTGTACTTAGTTTTATCTAATATAATCCTTATATACAAAGGATTGCATTCTTGTAAAGCAACAACAGGAAGAGCATATTGCAGTTCATTACAGTCCCTTCTGGATGGCCTTTTAACACTAAATGCCCTAATCATGCAAACCACTTTAGGAAAACCTCCTATTTTCTAAAAGTTTTCAAACAAGGTAATCAAGAGAGATAGAAGCCATTTGAGGAAAAGATAAATCTTACAAGCAGAGGAACTCTTTGAAAATATCCTGCTATTTCCAAAATTTTAATTCCTTCTCCATGAAGTAAATGGAAGGATGTTTCAGTCCCTGAGGCTGACATTTTAAAAAGAAATTTAATGGACAGGAAGATAAATACAGAATAAAAAAGATGAGGAAATAGGCTAGAGGAGAGGAAGGTAATAAGGAAGTAACACATGCTGAGGACAGCTGAACTGAGATGGTTTGAAGAAAATGTGGAGAAAGTGTCTGGATAGCTTTTCAGTTAACAGTCAGCATAAATTAAAATAGAAACAGTGAAAATCAAAAATATCGAAAGCCATTCCCAGTGTCTGCCATGAAGGAGGCAGCTCTTTGTATTTACTCACACATAGCTGTTTCTCTCATCTGTGGACACTGCCTTTTTTGCAATAGAAGCCCAAGCCCATGTGTCACATACCTCCTGCCCCAGAGCAGGGTGTGCCTGCTAGGTGGGACTGCCTGCTCCTGCCTAGACCCAATTGTTCCCGTGACACTTTCAGGTCAAGTCCAATATTAAGGTTGCAGAAAGGCCAAAATCCATGATAGAAGGAAGGGGACAACCATGAGGACAAGGCAGTGAGGCTATGTGGTGAGACTCTGTAGAAGAGGTAGAGAAAAAAATGTTAGGCTAAAATGTGGATTAGGAGATGTCCCTCTTTAAGCACCCATGATCACATGAGGCTGTGTGATACATCAGAGCTGCTGAGAATGCAGTTTGCAGTATAAGACAACACCACATAAACAAATGCCTGTACTTAAAGATAATCTAAACTCATGTAGTTCTGTGACATAATTCATTGATCTTCTATATGTCATTTACTTGCTCTTGATGTTTGTGAAACAACAGTGAATGTTTGAAATCACTTCCGTAGAAGCAAGAAGATACTCTTACCTTCTCATCGTTTGTCGTCTCTGCTTAACAGGTACACAGGCTATAAGAATGATGAGTTGCTGCAAATGAGCTTCCCTGGTCTTTTGGCAAACACTGTACACATGATAACAATTAGAATGTTTGCTTCATCCATCTAATCCACTGTCTCACATCTCAGCCCATAGAGTCTATTCACTGTGAGAAGTCACAGCTGAACTTTGTCAGCCTTACTAGAATTGACAGGAGTGGTTTAGCTCCTCAGAGATAGACTTTTGGTAGGCTCAGTTTTGCTTGAGGTAGTTTTATTACAAGATTACCAAAATTTTTAAGGAGAAAGATCAGTATGTGTTTTAAGTGAGTAGCCCAACATTGAAATCTATGCCATATTTTCACTTGTAAGATTTGTTCAAGATTTTAATGAATTTTTTTTCATGTATATTGTAATGTGTCAGGGTATCATTGAGTAACTTGTTATAAGTCTTAAGCTTTGCCACTCTTTCCTTGGGGTTTTTTTCAGTGTTATGTTTGCAAATCACCAACAACTTTACTCAATTACAATCTTTAGCTGTCACTGTTACAAACATCCTTTTAGTACCAGTTTTGGAGTAGTGCTGATCTCCCCAGCTGGGCTTTGGACATCCATGAACAACTCCTGCCTCTGGGACATGAAGTCTTAAACAGGGATGATGGAGAGAAGATGAGAAAACCGTTTGCAAAATATGAATGGAGGTATCTGGACGTGAATAAAACATGCATTGCTGACACTTGAGATCTTTTTGGGGTACAGAAATTTTAACATGCTGTAAAGATTTGAACTGAGGGTAGAGGATTTAATATGAAAATAAGAAGCAATTTTATTTTTGCATGAAGAAGGATAAAAGGAAAGGACAAAGGAGGAATGAGAGAGGATAAGGATGCCAGAGTGATTAATGACTTAGAAGAGAGGGAGCTAGAGAAAAATGTCGTCAATCTAGACTAGATGTAGAGTCTTGAAACACCTTGTAATCCCTGGGATGCAAAGCACATGCAAGAGTTCTTGGGGCAAAAGTGGCAAGAGGGAGTTTACTAGTGTACAGTTGTAGGGAAGTTGCTGCCTTTGGTGTGTGTGAGAAGCTGCTCCCGTCATCTGGCATGGTCTCATCGTGCAGCCTTACCCTCCTTCACACCCGACCTGCCCTGGAGCAGTCAGCCCGACTTTCTCAGCTTTGCTTGGGATGAGTGTCACAAGCCCAGCAGGCTGAAATGTTGGGGTTGTTTAGATGCCCTGTGATGGCATCCTGTGGTTGCAGTTATTAAATACTATTTGGCACGTAACTGTTTCTGAATCAGAAGATTGCTCAGATATTTGAGGGTTCAAGAGCATCTACCCAGACAGTGAAAAAATACCTGAACATACAGCTAAAGACATTAAGTGCAAAAACATGTGCTAACATTCAAATTGGTATTGGCAGCAGTATAGCTGCTTGTCAAAATGTAAGGAGATAAAGATTATGTCCTCCAAATGGATTCACTTTGGTCCCAGTTCAGCAAAACCCATCTAATACAGCAGCTACAGTTAATGCAGCATGACAACATGATTTCCATCGACATCTTCCTTCTCTCCATTCCCTCCTCTAGCAAAGTGATTTCAACAAAACAAACCAAACCAAGCAAAAACCCCTACCCCACAAACAAACAAACAAAGCCCCCAAACAAAGAACTTTATAAAATTTATACATTTATTATGCTTTTTATTTTTTATGTGCGTTTTCAGCTGGATGATTGAATTTGTAGCATTACGGTGAAGAGGGCAACTGACCTGAATGCGGACTTTTAATCAGGTCTAACTTCTAAAAGCACATATGTCTAGCATCTCACAATGCTCTTCTTACCTCTCTCTTTGGGGTAGAGAATTGAATTAAGGTTTTAATTATAAGAAAGAGATATCTATGTGTGTTTTGTTTTTATTGTGCTTGGTGTCATCATTAGCCAATGGATTGAAAAACAGCTGTATAAACACATCCCATATGCAGGATACCAAATGCTTTCAGAACAGTGAGCTCATTTTCAAATCAGTTGGGATGTATATTAAAATTGCTAAAGACTTTAGTTTTCCTTTTCTCATGACCTTTGCCCATTAACATAAAGGTGAACACAGGGTTTCATATACTGCAGCAGATGTTTCCTTGCAGATTGTTTGTTTGGTTACATTTTATTGTTGAAAGAGAAGGTGGAAGTGATGTTGTAATGCCATTAGTTAAAAAGCTAGTGAGTCTCCCTTATGGAAAGACCCTGGGGAGTTTAGTAAGCAAGAAATCAATAAAGAAATATCTTATCAGGAAGAGATAAACTTCTGAAATTGATAGAGGATTATCTCTTGTGTTATTTCTTAATGGACTTTAGTGAGCTCTGCACCACAGATATTTATTTATTTTATATAAAACAGATTTACAACTATTCTGTTTAAAATTCATACAATTGCTTACAAAGTAACATCAGCTGGGATCAGAACCATAAAAAACAAAGAAAAAAACTTCTCCATTTTTTGATTTAGCCATAATATTTATAATATTAAGCATTGCAGTAATGCTTAGTACAGACATTGCTTTATCTGCTTGCAATGCTATACAACTACTTTAAACCAAAAGTAGCCGTTGGAAATAGAGAATGTGATCTTCCATGTATAAATGTAGAAATAAAAGAGAGAGAGGTTAAATGAACCCTCTGAAACAGTCAGAAAATACCAGGGACAGAAGTCAGACATGCATCAATTCTAATCTGGATTTAACTCACTGCAACAATGGCCAAGACCATAGGGGTGTTAAAAGGTAAAACAGTTTAGGCAACGCTATCTATAACCAGTGTAGTGTAGACATAAAGCATAGTCTTTTTTACCTTTACACTGGTTAACTATTTTTTTTTTCTACTTACAGTATTCTGGAATATATTTTTATATATATTTCAATATAAAGGGAAGGCAGAAAAACACAGATCTAACCATTTGATACACTCAATACAGAAAGAATAAACATGCACTAAAATGGTGCCCCATGACAATCTGCATCTGGAAGAGTCCTACCTATATTTATTGGCTCACATTACTTCTCTCTCACCTTTTTCTCTGCTATGTCTCTGTTGCTTATCTCTAGTGCCCTTGCTAAAAAAGCCACTAAAAGTAGCACGTATTTATGGCCAATGACTAATGCTTTAATGTGGTTCTATTTGCATTGTTTATTTCAGCTGATAATTTTTGTTCAGATCAGTTTTAAAAAGTTTATTGAAGCGTTCATTGTTAAGACCTAATTTCAAAATTCCAGCTGCCTCTTTGCCTGGAGAAGTCACTTCTTACAAGGAGAAGTGAAAACAACATTATTCTGTTTAATGCTTATCCTTAGCATCGTAGTCAAGATGACTTTTTTACAAGAAGTAGTCATTTTTTAATGGAAATTTAGGAAAGTTTTTATTCTGTTATCCAGGCTGACAATAGTAAAGCATGATTTTCTTTTTATTTTGCAGGACATTTACCCAGTACCGTTTCACACATTCTGTTGCGGGTGAAACCAGATCATTTTCTGAAATGCATAGATCCTAGTGATTTATAGATCTGCAATATTCGTAACCTCTAACTAAGATTTAACCTAAAAACAGGCACTATTTCCCTGTGTGGGTTTCCTTATGGAAGTTTTATGTGTGCACACCGAGGTGCAGGGGTTTCCATGGCAACTAAGGGTTTGCAGAGTATTCAAGAAACTGCAAGTTAAAATTAGCTTAGATGGTCATGCATAGATGATAAGGGCCCTGGGCTATGTGAGTCTGTGCAAATTGTTTTTGTGAAATTTGGTAGAGGATGTTGCAATCTAAATCCCAAGTATAAGACGTATCAATGGATAGAGACATCGTAGATCTGGAGTGCATACAGCGACCTGGTAGACTCCAGGCATTAGAGATTAATAGATTGGCTTTTAAAATACATTCAAAGAGAAAACCTGGCTTTTAAATGTGTTAGAGAATGAGGAAAAATTCATTCTGATTAATTAGACAGAGTTAATGGAAGTTAAATGGCTTATGAACCTCCTTGTTTTCATTAAGTGACATTATTCTTAAAAGCATCCCAGTTTATTTCTGAATATCTTTTCCTTTCCTGGGCACTCTGTAGGTTGACTCACTCCACAGAGAGACCTCCAAGAGAGCACAGATTTGTGTTCCCCTGGGCCTTGGTTCAGAGTAAACACTTGTTTAAATAAATCCCTCTTAAAATACTGTGGGATCTGTGGCAATTGGACTATAATTAATGTGTTTGATCCGTGCATGAACTTGTCTTATGTCGCCATAAAGAGGAGTATTTAAAGGTAGTACAACGGTGACACTATATTTATGAAATAGAACAGTTTGTAATTACATATCTTTGTCTTATCTTGCGTGATGAATTGTGCATTCTAATGTAGGACATGGTTTAATGTTTTGTGGATGTTATATCCTGAGGAAATTAGAGATACTGTTTGGGTGTTTCTCTAAACCAGGAGGTATAAGAATATTTAAAAGGTATATTTTTAATTCTACTACAGGCAGAAAGAGATCTAAGAAAGCTGTGTATTGTCTGGTCATTGCTTTAGGAGATTAAAATGTACAGAGCCAGTTATGCGTCATTGCCTGCTTTCTGTCAGAACTAACATTTTAAAAAAATATTTTTTAATTGATTACCTTTTCAGAAAGAGTATAGAAGAATGAAAATGCTCTTTCACTAAATCAGCTAGTTGATTGAAGATGCGGACATTATTTCATAGGAGGAGTTACATGAAATGCTGGGAGGAGATGTTACTCATCCTCATCTGATTATTTTGCTAATTTCAATAAAGCATAAATTCCAAATAGTAACGTTCTCTCAAAAGTGTTTTTTCTTCCACTGTGATGACTTCTGTATTGGTACAAAAGTACATTCAGTGAATGCCAGAAAAAACACCTCTGTCAGTAAAGCCACTGAGAATTAACGGGCATTGTCAATATGGATACTCTCTTCTCTGGCTGGATGTTGAAAAGTGTTCTCAGTCACAGACTTGCCTCCTGTTTCCTATCAACGCAGAAAAAGAGCCCAACACCTCGTGTGAAATGAACAAATTGTTGCAAGAGTTGTATGATGCTCAGAAGCGTCTAGGCACTGAAAAAAAAAGCCGTGTTAAGATGCAGGAGGAAGAAGTTTCAGATAAGAAGAGAAAGCAGCTATTAGCCAAATGAGTGTTGCAGTTTCACATGCATATGCTGTATAATGCAGGTCAATCTCACTCAGAGAGTCTGTACCTTAAATAAGAATGAGAAAAATGACAAAAGTGAAGCAATGTCTCTGCTCTGAAGAGAGGCTGAAAATACCGGCACTGCATATTTTAGCAAGAAGACAAGGATACATGATAAAAAATATCTTAAAAGCACATGTAAAAGGGAGATGTGTCAGGACTACTCTTGCTGCAAGATAGTGAAAGAACAAGAAGACAATTTACTATTTAATTTCCCCCCCTTTCCAGCTCACCACAGGGAAAGCAGCTTTGTGGGAGCTGCTGCCTAACTTCTTACTTCTTGCCTGTTTCATGCTCTGTTGTGGGTGATAAGGAATTGTAGCAGACAATTGACAATAGTGCATTGTTAATTAATAAAGTTTTTTATCCTCTTAAAGAAGCCAGGGTAAACTGCTCTGTAGAAACAGGAGCAAACAGGGCATCAGTCCTGACCAAATCTCTGTCTGATCCATTAGGATTGCACAGATACACACCGACACGCAGTTTCTATATCTTAAATACAGATGGATAGCATTCTCTTCTATCTTTTTGTGTATTTGGTATACAAAAGCACAGAATGCTGTTTATTAGAAAGAACTGGAAAGACCTTCAGCAAAAAGCTGTGTGTTACAGCGAGTTGTTTGAGAAACAACTGGTATTGGAGAAAACAGGTGATTGTATTAGCTGTGCACTTGTGAAGTATTTTTTAATTTTAAGTACTCATTCTAAAGTAAAAAAATTGGTTTTGAACTAAGTTATTTTCAGCAAGCTGTAACTTGGCCAGGTCTAAACTGATTTTCATCAACGTATTCATATAATTTTCCTCTCTGAGGGCTATTTTGCTAAAAACCAATTTCCTAGCCAAGCAATTGCCAAACTGCATCTATTTAAAAGCATACATATGTACATACACACACAAATACTTATAATGTGTTTCTTTACTCATTCCAAATTCAAAATTGCTTTGTCTTTGGCTACAGTGACTGTGTGCAGGCAAAAATTTTCTGTAAGGATTAAATGGAAAAAACCCCATAATGGTAGCACTTCAACATCTGTCTGAAAATGTTACAGCTAGAGTGTTACTAGTCAAAATGAAGAAAAGCACAACTGGCCACTTTTTTCCCAAAGACAGCTTTTTACAATACTGAACAGCAAACTGACTTGTAGATTTTATCCTATAATAGGCCCAGCTACAGCTGAGGTACAATTAAAGACCTTTCACAAATTGTATAGGGGATCAGAACATTATGGACATTGGAATGAGAGTATCCAATGCAACCCTCATCAGATGCTCTTTTAGACCATTCTGCTTGAAACAGCCTGCTTTCTTTAGCAAACAAAGCCCATCAGAATCTTTTCCTTGCCGTATTGTATACAGGAAGTGAATGACAGAATAAATCCTAACAATTAGGGCAATTATATCTTTATCTTAAAGAGTGGCCTTAGGAGTATGCAAGCTATAGCTCTGCAAGGCAGTCATAAAGCAACCGCCATCTACATTAATAACAGTAATAATAACTGAAGATGAAAGAGGATGTGACCTGCAGCAAGAAAAATGAGAGTGACATGGGGAAAGTTTCCATGGGAACAACATAAAAATTCTAAAATATCTCTGTGTTCAGTGAGAAAAAATTTGGTCAGACATAAGCTTGTCTCACAGCAGAGTGCCTTTCACAGCTAATGGGCTCACTGAATAGGTGCTGCCCAAACCCTGTTAGCATCACTGCTTATGTTTAACCTACAAGTCTGCTGTCTCTATCTTCCCTCCAGCAGCTCTTACAGCATCTGCTGTGCAAGCAGCAGGCAGAACACACACAGACCAAGCAGGCACATGAAAGAATCCATTACTTATTCAGGGGGCTTTCATATCTGGTGTCAGTCAGCTATTTTGAAATAAATGTTCCTGGGCAAGGTCCCAGTCTTGTCTACATCTCTTATAATTGAGATACTTCCATTGATTTCTGTGGATGTCATGGGGACTAACTTGGGAAGAGAATAAAAGACAGCAGGAGTGAAATGTCTAGTTGTATTCTTTGAAATGTATAAATCTGTACAAATGTTGTAAACATGCTTAGTTTTGCCAAATCCTGGTATTTATTCACAGAACAACTGTAGCAGAAACAGTGCAGAGTCTGAACACCCATTTTCCTGGCTGGGCTTCAAGTGCTTTATGTTCTCTTTCACACTTGTTGACCTTTAAATTCAGGGTGGCTTTTTGTGCTTCTTGATGTTCTGTCTTCCCATGTTTTCCAGGTGGTTCACTTGGGTCTCCTCTTCCATCTCCCAGCTATTCTTTCAATCTTTCTTAGCATCCCTCTGAGATTAACTTTTGTTCCCATTATTTTTTAGGCACCTCATGGACATTAGTGTAGCACCACATTACTGTGGATGCTCTTCTAAGACAGTGACCTCAGAATGTATAAAGGGGAAGGCTCCATCACAGTCTGGATATCACACAAATTCTTAGATTCAAGGTTTCCCACAGAGTGAAAAAACCCTTTCTCCTGGGCTCTGTTCGCTAACATGAATAACATCCTAGGAATCATCTAAATTTTCCCTTTCTTTTACTTGTCATGTTTGTGCCCTGACAAAGGTCTAGTTTTTTTCTTTAGAAAAACCAAAAAAAGGTTTCTCTTAAATCTGTCTCCTGATCTCTCTACTCTTGTGATTCCACTGTTTCAATCTCCTAATATTTTTGATACTAGAAATTACCTCTGTCATCACCATCCATCTCAGTTTCTGAAGCTGTGACACAAGCCCTTTTTGGAGTTACTTCCCACGGCTACTTATTGAACTGCATGTTGACTTAAATCTCCTCATTGTCCGGGTTTTAAACAGCAAAAAGACTGCATACTCTCAGGATGTATCAATTATTAAATGCGTTGGCATAGCTGCAGCCAAAGTCACTCCCAGACATGATACTCCTTTTGGGTAGAATATCTTTCTTTGCATGTTAGAATTGCCTTGTGGGGCTTGGCAGTAAGGTTTTTTCAGGGACATCTGGTCACTCTGGATGTATCACCTAAAAATCTGAGGCTTCTGGTGAGGGCCATACTTCCTCATAATCATCATCATCATCATCATCATTGAATTGTTTCAGTTGGAAGGAACCTTAAACATCATCTAGTTCCAACACTTTGCCATGGGCAAGGACACCTTCCACTAGCCCAGGTTGCTCAAATCCGCATCCAAACTAGTCTTGAACACTTGGGACATCCACAACTTCTGTGGTAACCTGCTCTGGTGCCTCATTACACTCTCTCCCCTCTTTAATTTTAAAACCACTCACTCTTGTTCTATCACTGTCTGCCCATGCAAAAGGCTTTTTATAAGCCCCCTTTAGGTACTGGAAGGGAGCTCTCAGGTCTCCCTGAACCCTTCTCTTCTTCAGGTTCAACCATCACAGCTGTCTCAGCTTGTCTTCACAGGCAAGTGCTCCAGCTCTCTGATCACCTTCAGAGTCCTGCTCTGGATTTTTCACACCCTGCACACAGGTCCACGTCCCTCTTTTGCTGGGGCCACAGAGCAGATGAGGCACTGCAGGTGAGGTGTCACCAGAGAGAAGAGGGGAAGAATCACCTCTCTCAACCTGATGGTTACTCCTCTTTTGGTACGGTCCCTGTCTGGCTTCCCCTACCCCTGTCCTGGCTCAGACCCTTGGGGCCATCAGACCTTTCCCCAGTGATGCCACAGCAGTGCCAGGCCTGTCCTGGGGGACCTCCAGGGTGTTGCCAGTCCTTTCTCCAGGCAGACTCCTTCAAAGGCCTTGCTCCCTAAACTGTATCAAGTATTCACCCTCTCCAAACCAGCTGTGTTAAGTTGCGTCCCATTAAAGACTCATCACCATCAATATTTTCTTCCATTTTAATCTTAGCCTTTTGGAATAGGAGATGCATTTTATATGGTTTCTACAAAGCAGTTTAAATAATACGTGTAAAATTTGCTCTAGTCCTGAGTGTTTAAAAGATATGAGAAGATACTATTTTCTTCATTGATGCTGGTACAGAGATGGGCAGATTCCCTAAAGGAAAGTCACTGCTCTCTCTGGAGACCGTAGTCCTTCCACCTGCATCTGGCAGTCAGTGCTCTGGGCTGAGAACTGCAACCCAAGGTCATGATCTGACATTCAGCATTTAGTGATTTCACTTCACCTCCAGAATTGTGTCCAGACAAAATGAAATCTCAGCTGAATCATGTAATGTGGTGTGTGTTCTCTGGAACATCTGTTTTAAGGTGGCTGATAATGCTATAAGGAAGAACATCCATTGAATTTGTACAGTTGTTTAATGTTTTTGTATGGTTACACAGGTAAAAGATGAAGATGTACCAGTGCTTGAGGGGTTTACAGGCTGTACCTACACTGTGCGCTGTGACCATAAGCTCTTGTCCAACCCTATGTGCCAGCTGCCCACCTTGTTCAGGCCTCAACCATGTTTCACAATGGTAGGAAAGAATATCAGAAAATACTGGAGAAAACTTGTATTCACACTAGTCCTGAGTGTGCATTTATTCACAGTGTTATAGTCCATATTTACCCAGCAAGAAAAATATTATGGATCAGCATTTCAGAACTCTGGATGTCCCTCAGTTATCACCACACTATTTCACTGAGCAAGTAATGATGAACTCAGCATCCCTGACATTTATTTTTGAGAGATTTTATAAATATTAATAAATGCAGTTATAATTTAGTGAAGAAAACCTACTTCTATATCCTTTTTACCACTTTGAAGCACATGCCAGACCAGAGCATTTGAATGTGCATACAGCATGGTATGTACTTACTCATTTCCTTACACCTGCAGCATTTACAGTATTTTCTTGGCCTCTTTGCTATGAGATACACATTTCTATCCAAGTAATATTTTTTTACTTCTGAATGTCAGAGACACTCTGAGATTATTACTGCTCTGGAACATGTGATAATTTACAGATATTTTTACCTTTGGCTTCCATCCAGTTCAATATACCGAGAACAGTCCCCCACAAAGAAAAAACCCGCTAAAGCTGCAGTGTCTCAACCCTGGTTGCAAAAGGGAAAGATGTGGCCAGTAAGGGTTGATGCCAGTCAAAATTAACTATTTTCTTCAGCTGTTTTAACCAGTTTGTGATAGCTGGTTGAATACATTTTTAGGATTAATTCAACAGAGAGCATTAGGAAATTTTGGAGACTCTCTCTCACACAACTAATGTATTCCATCAAGCCCATTTCAGTGTGTTTCCTTTTCTTCATACTGGTTTAAAGTATTTGTACAAAATGTAGCAGAAGATAACTCTCCCAGGAAATTCCCAGGGTAAATGTTGAGATTATATGATGACTGAAATGCCCAGCAAATTTTCTAAAAAGAAATACAGACTAAACAAGAGATAACTGCACGCATACCCAAAATTTTAATTTTATAGCTCTCCTCCTCAGAAAGAATCTAGGTTGTAGAATTATTCAGTGAGCATAAGGACAGATAACATACATTAAGGCCTGGTGGGGAACCAAAAGGAACATGCTTAAAGTCCTCACCTAAAGCCAAAGTGTCTGACTCAGGACTTGAGGAAGTTTCCTCCCTACCTCTGATCTCCAGAAAATGGAGTCCACTCTGGTGAACAGGCCTTCGCACTTCATCTTGGGAAGAATGATCAGGTACTAACCTTTTCAAACCAACAATCAGGGTGGTTACAGATGATGTTACCACCACAACTATTTTGTATGTAACAGCACACAAGTTTGCACAGATGTCCAGCATATGTTGGATCAAGCTTCAATTTCTTCTTCTGTCTTTAGGGACTGACTGAAGTCCAGCCACTCCATGTGTGCTCCTGGCTACACTGCATGCAGAGAGTGATGCAAAATTCATCAGGGCAGAAGACAAGGATACAGTGAAGGAGCATGACTTAAACATGAGAATTTGGAACTAAACCCCAAAGGAATGGATCTTGTTTCTGGTAAGGCTGGGAATGGCCATCAGTCCACAGCTCTTTATCCAGCTATCCCAGCTCAGTCCATAATCACTCTCCTGGCTGTTACACTTGCATTTGCTTTTCAGAGTTTTTCAGTTGCAATAAGAGGATTATTGTGTTGCAAAGCAAATGGAAACTCTGCAAAATCCACAGTGTTCAGCCAATAAGAGATGCCAGCTTATAAAAAAAATATGGGATGACAATGGAGAAGTTAAGAAAATGTCTTTATGTAATTAAAAGGTGGACAATCACTGACATATGTTTTACTATTTCTTCCAAAGATGCAGAGTGCAGATAAGAATGAAAGGTCATCTACATCAGATGAATAACAGTCAACAAAACACAGGAATGTAAAGCTTTATTAGTATTTGACAGAAAGAATTGTTCTGATATTTTTGCAGGAAAACTGTCTTTAAGCAAGGTGTAGGTAATATTAGAGTACTTGAAAGCAAAAATTAAAAAAAAATCAAGTTTCTTGAATATCTCAGCAATATAACTAAAGATAGAAAGAGTACTGCTGGCCTTGTGTGCTTTAACAACCTGAATACCCATTAAGATGAAAAAGGACAATAATTAATTAATCTATGTATATATCACTCTGGAATTATCAATATTAAGCAGTACTAATATGTGGCTAGAACTAATTTAATTTATAACGAATGAACAGCATAATGTGAGAA
This sequence comes from Dasyornis broadbenti, assembly GCA_013397935.1. Classification (NCBI taxonomy): domain Eukaryota; kingdom Metazoa; phylum Chordata; class Aves; order Passeriformes; family Dasyornithidae; genus Dasyornis; species Dasyornis broadbenti. The sequence goes on along the minus strand of VZRN01003662.1, from coordinate 934,135 downwards.
TCCAAGCATTGGTGATTATAAAACTCCATCTGTTGGACAGAAAAGTCAGTTCACTAATCAGGTTGCCACAGGCAGGTTATTTGTGCCCTCTTCACACTTGGAAAAGATTTCTCAGTTTAGATAATTTCCTTGCAATGAGGCTCTGTTTTTCCTGGACTCACTTATGCCAGTTCTGATGGAAGCCCATTTATCTGGTATAATTGTGTGTATATATATATATATATACACTAAAACTTCTCCAGTATAAAAATGTCACAAGAAATCCCACACTCTGTCATTATTATGCCAGGAAAGGCTTCTCCAATATAGACCTGAACTCATCCTAAAAAAAGTTTTCCACAGGCGGCATTAAATGGGATTATGGAGGAGGCTTAAAGACACAGATAGCTTGAAAATAGGAAATTTCCTGAAAAAACCTATTGAAATTTCACAGAACCAGAGAACTCTATGTGTCAAATTTGAGCTGTATTACCTTGAAAATTGTGTTCAGTGCCCTGGAGTATTATTCTCAATTACATCAAAGCATCTGCAATACTCTGAGAAATGTCCTAGAAGTACAGGAGACAGCCTGACTGACAGTGAGTGTAGAAAAGATTCTTCCTCATATTTATATGCTGACTGTGTCAAGCAGTTTTGCTGGTACTTCTGTGCTCCAGGACTGCTAACTTGTTCAGCTTGAATGCTGGAAGTAAGCACGTTTATGAAGAATCCACGTGAGACAGTAATTGAATGGTGGAACAAATTGTCCATCCTTGGAGATAACAAAACTTGACAGGTCCTCAGCACCTGAGATTAGCCCTCCTCTGTGCAGGGGATAGACTGGAGGAGCTCCAGAAATCCCTGCAAAGCTGAACTAGTGTATGAGTCTCTGTCACACCTTTGGTAAACTCATTACACCCCAACACAAGGAGGATGTTTGTGTTCTTCAGTCCAGTACCTTAATTGCTTTAAGATTTGTCTCAAGAGAACTCAGACCTAAAATGGTCCTTCAAATCACTAACACAAATCTAAATAATCTTAAAAATTAAAACTCAACTCTCTACCTCAAATATTGACTATAGTACTGAATAGAGTGCTGCTCATATGTTTTCCTGTGTTTTCCAGATGGATTCACAAGGGCTTGAGAGATACTGGTTTAGAGCTCCAGTAAAGTCATCTGGTTATCCTCAAAATTGCTAGTTCAATGTAGACAGCTACTTGCTCACCCTTTCCCACCACCTGGTTTTATTCTTAGCCTGGAAAGACCTTGGTTAGAAGAGACAAGGTAGTTCATTTTCCATGCCCAATTAGTTTCTGGTTTTCTTACAAAGCTTGCAGAAGGGAGGGTGATTTTGCAGTGGGATGTTTTTCTGCCAAGGACTGGCTGGGATCATTAACTCATTTCACATGGACTAGCAGACATGAGATAGTAACAACTTTTGTTTGGCTCTGAGTAAGGCTGAGCGCTGATCTAGAAGAGGCAGGAGTGCTCTCCCACGGCTAATCCTCTGCGCCACTGCTTCCCTCTTGAACATTCATCTTCCCTCTCAACTATTTAAAGTGCGCTGTAAATCTTTGCAGCAACTGGCTGCTCTCCAGAGTGGCTGCAGCATGCAATGTAATCTACATAACCCAGGTACGATCACAAGTTTTGTGAAGAAATGTGTTTGACATTTCAGAACATTGTAGTGAGGTTATTTTTATTCCCATTTATTTTTTTTTGCATAGTTCTTGTGGATGGAAATGAGAATCCTGTACATAAGAGACATTCCTACTTGGTTTATGTGGGGAGGCACTCGACTCTTGATTTGTGAACCACAATAGCGCTAAGTTTCCATGCTCAGCTTCCTAATATCTTTGCTGGCAGTTTATTTTTTTATTGATACTTACTTTAGGAAGGCATATGAACAAAGTACCATCTCAACTGTAAGCAAAGGTAAGAAATTTTAAGGTATATTACAAGAACTTTTACTGTTAAAAATACTTCAACCTGACAAACAAAAATTTAACCAAAAGACACCCAGAAAGTATTGCATCTTTAGATAAAAAGACTTACCAGGTTTGTTGTACATGGAGCCCAATGGTGGGAAAAAATTGGAATTACAAAAAGGTGGTAACAACAATTATCTTGGGTAATCCAGCTATAGAACATAAAAAA